>DWKA01000085.1:0-24022 GCA_018249155.1 Panoquina ocola ocola
GTGAAGCTAATAAAAAGCGTGTAAAAATGTAAGTTGACTAGTTATCATATTGAAGATATTATAATAAAGCTGATAATAATTATATGATTATTCGATATGATTTTATGTGACAGAAATGTATCAACTTTTTAACATGATAAAAAAGCTAAGGATGAATAATATAGAGGATTAATTAGCAGTTACAATTTCATTTATTTTTACAGCTGCTCGAAAAAATATAGTGTGTAAAAGCTAGTATACAGTACTTCGGAACTTTTTATAGACCTAATAGAGACTAACATTTTTTATGGCCATTATGTTCGTCTATACGGAACCGTTTAGTCAGCGCATGCCGGTAAAATATTACATCTTGCCGAATTTCCCCTGACTTAATATACCTACATATTGTACAATTATTTGTATCTTTACTTTTTGTTCAATCATAATAAAATGTAGCCTATAGTACTCCCGAATAGTGTACAGTAGCTCTCTGATTGTAAAAAAAAATCATAATCGTTTCAGTATATTAAAGATTAGCCCTTACAAACAAACAAACAATCAAAGTTACAAAGTTCAAATCTTTATAATAATAGTATAAATAACATCTAATATAAAGCTATGCGCTTTATATAACTCGCCGTGCGTTGTCCCAATTAAAAGTTAGATTTATGTGCAGGTCCAGCTATCGCAACGGCTTGTCGGCTGTTGTGGTCAGTGATTTTCTGACTCAGTTGCGAATTACCAATGAATTGGCCATTTACATAAATATCCATATTAGCGACTTAATCAGCTAAGTTTTAAATTATTTCGAATGTTGCTTAACAGAATTGCGTACTTGCAATGATTTTTGATAAATGTGTATTGTATTTTTTTTTCTATTTAATAATTATATTTTTTTATAGTTTTGTTATAACTAGGCTTTTCGAATACAAGTTAAATACGCTGAATCCAGTAGATGTTGTTAAAGTTTTTTTTTGAAGATATAAATTAAAACGGAGTATAACATTAATAATGCTTTGCACTTTCTATTCAAAATTCTGCATTTCTACATTTACAGAGCAAGGAGCTAATCTTCCTTACTTTACACGATTCTTACCCATAAAAATAAGGGTAATCCAACCCTCTTTTGGCGTCGAGGGTTAAAATGGATTATTTTTTGACGAAATCCCATACTTACTTATAAAACCGCTTGGTGGACAAGAAAATAATGTATTCAGATTCGATTTTGTTCTACGATTGTTGCTTGACCTAATTTGCAGTTTACAAATGAAAAAGTCTCAATTGAGGTTCAGTCAATTACCTCAACGTTACACAATTTATAGCTCACGACACACAGATAATTATTTTCACTTGAGATATTCTATTGGTGTACAAACTTATGATACAATCACAACTTTAATAATGCCTTTGTTATGTGTTACTCGATTAGATAAAGCAGGGTTTTGTTGATGACAGAATGATATTAGAAAATACAGAAACCTAGCCGCCCGCCCTCGCTTCGCTTTGAGAAAAATGTTGTATACTCGTATTGCTGCTACTCTCGTATTCTTTTTAGCATGATGATATGTAGTCTATATCCTTCCTCGATAAATATGCTATCTAACACTGAAAGAAATTTTCAAATCGGACCAGTAGTTCCTGAGATTAGCGCATTGAAACAAACAAACAAACTCTTCAGCTTTAATCGTATAATATTAATACGGATGAGAAATTCGAATGATATCCTTCCAAGATATTCTCCGTCAGAACCTTGTGTTTGAGCTAGAGGTATAAAAGTTTACTTCTACCCCTACTTTATTTAAACGAGTTGTAGTTTCTTTTGTTCTAATTTTAATAGTGTTTATCTCTTATCAAGTGCGTATAAGGCTTTATGTGAGCGGTGGCTGTACCGAGTCCTGTCCACATGTGGCCTGTTACTCACGCAGTTGTTTCAGGCAGGTGTTATTTCTATTAGTTGTAGATTGCTTATGATAACTGTCGTGTACCTTGTTATGTGGTTGGAATATATTGGAATATATGGGGTCGGTTAGACGGCTTGTGAAACAGTGACTTAAAGTAGGATTCTACTTTGAATTTTCGATGATTAGAGCAAAATTTTATGAGCATTTCCGTACCTAATTTAAAAACATGATACTCCCGATGTGTAATTATACCTAAGATAGATTCGTAAAACTTAGTAGGTATCTAGTTTAAATTTTAAACTTTCTCACGTAATAAATTAAGCAGACCTAAAAAGTTCAACAACTTTTTATAAGGTCATCTGGTTTGAAAGTTGCATAAGAAAAACATTGACATGGAGCTTATAGTAAGGACCTTCCCAACTTCAAAGAATTATAGCTTGAGCTCAAAGTAGAATATATTATGTAGCCCTACATGCCATCGAAATTGTGACACCGTCAATTTATTATAAGTGGATATTAAATCTTGTATTTTGTTAAATAGATATTATATAGGTATATACAAATACAATAGTACCTTATAAATACAATAATAATTACTTTAATGTACTGACATTACACAGGTCTTAAATTACCACATTTTGACATTGCCTCTCGCATTACATTCGTCACTAACGTTTGTCGTGTAGCGCCACTAAGCTAGCGGAAACGTGGAGGAAATAATTATTGCAATATTATGTTGTAGGAAAATAAGATGTAAAAAGTAATTAAACAAATACCTATTTAGCAATGTCATTAATATTTTTTTAGTTTATTTATTATAAAATAGTTTTTCCTAATAAAATGTTACGATACTAATAGTTATTATAGTACCGAAGCAAACTATGTTGCACGTCGTTATTTATCTTGAAGTATCCTCAATTTTAGAAGATCTACATCTACCATGAAACTCATCAAAATTTACATAGGTATAATTTAATAACATCTAATACAATTTATATCGTACAATATGTAGATGCAATACAATCTTGATTTTGCCACGTAGGTTTTTGCATGATTTCAAACAATGTAAAATTTTAAAGTCATGTCGACGCTGTTTCTATGGCCTGAATTTGCAACAAAACCAACCACTCGCTAAATCGGCACAGTTTCAAGTCCGGCCGTGTGTGAAATTGCCGTACATGACCGGTCGGCGTACACATTCGACCTGTCCAACGTATAAAGTAATGATTTACGAGTTGTCAGTTGACCCAAGGTTAGATACGGTTCGCAAGATTTGTATTATAGATAACCGATATTGTATTCTACATTTGTTTTCAGCAAATCTAAATTATCTTATATAGATCGAGATATATTTTTACTTAGAACCGCAAGTTTTTCGGAAGTATCATAGGATTATGTTACGTTTTTCGCCGTTAAATAGCCATATAGGAATCAATGTGCTCTCATTTAGTATCTAGAAGAAGTACATACCTACATTATATTATTATTCTTTGCGTTACATATAATAATGGTATGGGCTTACTTTATTTCAACATAAGATTACGAGTATTACTTTATATCAGTTAAAATATAATAAAAATACCTACTGTTTAAATTCCTGTTGAGTTTTCACTGCAATCAACTGACCGTTGGTTACAGTGTTCCGAGCATTGTTCTGTATTTAATTCCGTTAGACATAATGCACTTTCATTTTATCAACATTGCATCCACAGATGTAATTCTAGATTTCATAAGAATGGATTTTAACATTATGAATGCGTAGCTCGCTTTAATAACGGTATTTAAAACTTTGTAATTTTATTGTTACGTATGCTTATTCTAACTATAATTATTGATAATCACAAAAGTTACTTTTCTGATTTAATCTGTCTTTTGCGTCAATTATTTATAGCTACTTCAATTAAATAAGAAGTGGGGAATCCTATAGCTTTGGAGAAATATGGTTTGGTTGATATTAAACACTTATAATATTTTAGATGAAATTAGCACTAGTATACTTAGTCATTAAAAGTTGTACATTAACTGGTGTATTAATTTTTAAAATGATCTTTTTGTCTTTTCTAGGTGGATGGTACCTCACGAATAAGCAGAAGACTGGCATCATCAGATAGCAGAGGTGTATCCAGTACAAGCAAAACAGAAGAAGTGGTGCCTACTTTCAGGCCACGGAACAGTAGGAGGCGAGAAGAATCGACTACTATTAGAAAAGAAGAATCTCCTAGAGATGTATCACGAACTAGAAGTAGGACTCGACCTCCGGACAGAGATGTTACAACGCCTGCAAATGATCTGGTTCCATCTCAAGCACCCCGAAGCGAACGATTTGATTCAAGAAGAACGAGCAGTAGATTTCGTAGCCGTGCAGCAGAAAAAGAAGTAAATATTGATACATCTACAGCGCGGGATATTACTGTTCGTAGTAGAACGAGGTCAAATATTCGACGAGCACCTATTCCTCTCCCATCAACTACAATACCAACTGAAATATCATCATCATTACCAGCAGAAGAGAAAACGGAACCTATCAATACTAACTTTGAAGATATAGCAAAGACTGCGCCAAAAGAAGAAACTGTAGCAAAAACTTCGCCTAAAGAAGAAAATGTAGCTGGTAATGATGTCAATCAGTTTAAACGAAGAAGTTCTACAAGTAGAACCATAATTGAAACAACAACTCTGAAGAGAAATCGTGGACGTGGAAACCGAGCTAACTCAAGGTCACTAGATTTAGAAGTATCAGGGACAACAAATTCTTTATCTGCTTTAATGGGTAAAGAACAAACAACCGTGAGATCAGGAGATCTAAGAGACTCGAGAAAGCTAAGATACAGAACACGTCCAGTAGATACAGATACAAATTTAACTGGTGAAGGACTCTCTAAGCTCAATGAAGTAATAGGCTCTAGTCAAAAAAAAGAAATCTCAACTAGTCAATCTGATGTTTTACCTGCTCCATCCGTATCAATAGATAATATTGCACAACAAAACACTGAAAAAAATCCATTAAAACCCACAAAAGTCATAAGACGGCCATTAGGAAGAGGAAAGGCAAATTTTAGGCCTACGGTCGCCCTTCCGAAAACCAAAGTGTCGGAGGAAATAAAAGACGATGATAATTATCCAGCAAGTTTTAAGGCTCTAATTCAGGCAAAAAATGCGGTGAGTTAACGAAAATGTATAATTAAATTCAAGCATGACTATATTCAGTCATTTAATTTTTTTATATTCATAATATATTAAAATCACCATAACATATAACTGGAATACAAATCATAAAAGTTTTATCATTTTTGTAACCCATGACATACTTATCATGATATAATCAATAACTTATTAAATATATTTACATAGTTGTAACTATTTCATGGGTGATCTTTTATTGATCAATATTTTTTATGAGTTACACTGAAGTGTGACGTAAACTTAAACATAATTAAATGAGATATAACACCATATATGTAGATGAAATTCGATTGAGATTTACATTATTTAATTAATTTGATTTATGATATTATATTATAAACAAAAAGTTTCAACAACGACAAATATAAAAGATAGCATTTAAATGGTGCATGACCTGTCGCCCATTAGATAGTACATACCAATAATTTTGAAGGGACGAAACCACAGTCAACATTCCGAAGATCATTATCAATTTCATCTTTATAAAAATAATTCTTGTTATACTAACACTCAATTGAAACATCAAATTATGTTAAACATTTTCAGACACAAACAAGCTCTTCACCCAGCGAGAGTTTGTCGGTGAGAGCATCACAAAAAGTCTTTAACACTTACCCCCAATCCCCACAATCCATTGACACGGATCAGGAAAAAGATAAAGAATCATTGGTAATGTTCAAAATAATCATTTGACTCTAAATTCATTCATAATATACAATAACTACCCACTATTTACTATGTATGTATGAACATGTTGTTCTTCTTTATATTTGAGAGGTTAATATAATCTTTGGCCACACTGGAAAAATGGGAGTCGGCAAGCTTCACGACTCTATGAATTTTTTTACGGAGAACGTGTTTGCAGTTTTTTTCAGCAACTGTTTATTATTTAAAGCAAATGATAATTAACTTCTCTAACACAAAGACAAATGACATTTGTCTATGAAAGAACCCAAGCGAATTACCACTCTGATATAAATTTATTCAAATATAACACAAACCATTATTAATTACGTTTTGTGCACGTGATCGGTACTAAACATCTTAATTGCATGCTCATACCATGGCAAGAGATAAGTATGGTTTTATTCTTTGTCTAAATTCTAAATCTAAATTTAAATCTAAATCTAAATCTAAATTTCAATTAGAAAGATTGCAACAACAACTTTTACACTGTTGTTTTATTTCAAATTCGTTCGTGTACTACGAATTTTATATTATTCTTAATCTTGTAAGAATATAAAATAAATATTATTGCATTTAGAAAATTATATGATAATGTTGAATTTTTAGCTTCGGAGTAAACCCAATTTAGAAGAAGAAACTGAGAAGGTCACAGCTATACCCGAAAATCTTATAGAAACCACTTTGTCTCCAGAAGCACCTAAAAGTAAGTCCGCTGAATATCGACCTCGAGGAACATATACCCCTCGCAATAGAAAATCAAGTTCTTTCACATCAACGACAACAAGCCCTTCATCAGTTAGTACGGAAAAACCATACAAATTTAGTAGAAAATTTAATAAAGTTACAACAACTACAGCACCTAAATTAGAAAGCAGTTCGAAGAACAAAAGAGCAGAAATTAGTAGCACATTAAAGAAACCGTTATCTAGATCTTCGTATTACTCACGGAAAACCACTACAACTTCAAATTTGTCTACGCAGGCTCCAACACCTATACAAAATGTAAAATTTGAGAATGTATCTACAGTAACTCCAAAAAATAGAGGAATACTGCCACGTACTGCATATTATTCCCGTTTACGTAATAAAGTAAACAAAACAGAAATAACATCAACTGAACTTCCCAAAGTTGATATTGCTGAAACAGCAACCGCCGAAAAGAAAGCTGAGAATACCGCGGATATGCCAGTGATATTAACAATGTTGAACGGTGCTTCCAAAAATATCAAAATACGAGATGACAATGAAGATAAGGGAAATAATTTATTTATTATTGATGTAACTAGTACAGAATCACAGGAAACCAGTCATGACAATGAGATAGGTGACAAAGTAGATGAAGTAGAAATCAAGTCATTTGTAAATGTTATATCAACAACACCAAAATATCATTCTCATTACAATGATAAGTCAGACATTGCGTCTGAACAAAAAGTAAAAGTTGCTACTGGAGCAACACCGTCAATAAGAAATTTACATACGAGAAAATACGGCAGGAAACCTAACACTAGGAAGGATTCAGAAGATACGTTAGTATCCTCTACACCGAAACTACGAGAAAAATCTTTGAGAAAATTCAGTGATACGTTTTCGAAGACAACAGAGCCATCGACGAATGTTGTAAGTACGATAGCTTTACTTTAAAAAAATTCATATAATAATTTACAATAATTACTATTCATTTCTTTGGCCGTACATGTTACAGATAACATTCGAGTCCGAAAAACCTAAAAACAGATTCAGCTCTAAGTATCGGGCTTCATATCTCGATAAACCATTTTACAAACCCACTGTTCCGACTGTGACACCATCTACTGTAAGTGACATAAACTACATACATACATATTAACTTTAACTATAAGATAATGTTTAACAACAAAATAAACAATTTTATTATACATGTAAATTGGTATGAATGAACACAACCTTTTTTCGGAATTTTTGCAGGATTGGAATTTTCCGACAAAGCCCCTTTATGAAATTGGCATTAATTTTTGATCCAATTTGAATTCATTCATTATTCATTCATCATCGCACTTAATTTCATTGTCATTATCTAAAGTTGCTATTAATGATTTCGAAAAGCTGTTTATTATTTTATTTTTACTTATTTATTATGATAATATTAAAATGTTGACTATTGGTTTTTATTATTTCAGTATTTCTGTGATCACTAATGGCAACTATTGCTTACACCAGCTTATTACCAAATACCTAAATAATGTTGACAAAATTAAATCCTAATTTTATAGGTCACATATACATTTGTATGTGATTTAAAATAATAATGAAAAGTTTTTCATTGCTAAAGGCTTGGCTGAAATTCTTCGTGACTGATCAGCAGTTGACGAAATCTGTTGAAGAGCCCAAGTGGTTCGAGGGAGAGGACTCTTACGATGTAACCACACAACAAATGTCAAGACAGAACATCACTATCCCAACAATCACTCATGAATCATCCATAGAACTGGTTAATGGCATCATTTAGATCTAACATAATTGTATTGCATCATTATAGCTACATATTTTCACTCATCTATTGTAAAATAAGAAATTTAATGTAGCGTTTTGAAGAGACTGTTATTTCACAAAATTTATTGCATTTAATAATTAAAGCTTAAGGATTGAAATTTTTCTAAAATTATTATTATGTTGTCTCTTTAAAACTTATTTTACATAACGATAGTTATTGCGTTAAGATCATTTTATTATGAACTATATAAACTAGCACGAAAATTATCTTAACGCACCAGCTTAAAAATACTAATATACAAATGTAGAATATCATAGCATTACACTAACTAGTTTAAAATTAATTAAAATTGTATACATACAAAATCTTGTTTTAATATACATAGTTATAGTCTTTTTTTTCTATAACTTTCTCAACTGCTACTAATGTCTAAAATTCTCCTGTTAAAATAATTCCAAGAGTAATAAAGAGGCTTTGGTCTATGCACGAGTTCTAATTATAATCTATTAGCTCTTTGGGTTTTTCCTATCAATGAATCACTTTTTTTACACAATTACACCGATACTATTTTTCTGTTTTATGGGTGAGACTACTTCTTATTTCAGGTAGAGGGAGAAGAAATTGAATTAGGGCCTGACATGAATGCTATTTCATTTACACAATCAGGAGGCTCACTGTCTTCTGCTGACTTACGACTTTCTGAGAGTCTGGCGAAACCATTACAAGTTATGAACGTAGAGGCTTCCCATCATTCTCCATCAGTCACTGTGTCAATTTTTGATGCTTTAGCTGAAATTCTTACTTCTACTCCCAGACCTCGATTATCTACAACAACAGAAGTAATGCAAACACAAAATACTAATAGTGATATAAAGCAAACACTCAACGGCGTGAGTAACAACATAAATGTAAATAGTGTCGGTGGCTTTATAAGTCAAGACACATTGTCAACAAATAGTATAAATACGAATACTAAATCTGTACAAACCACTGATAAGACTACACCAAATGTGTTTAACAGTATGTCGGTTGGGGAAAGTGTTACACCGTCACTAAAAACTGAAGAAGGCAAAATGACTTTTGTGAATACTCCATTACCTGCTTCCACTCTCCTTCCTACGACTCCTACAACTCCTCTATCCGCAAGAAGACCTTTTGCTATAAAAGTACTATATTCAGATCCTGAATCTTCAACAGACAAAATAACGACTGCATTTGTTCCACCGCCAACACAGCCATCGACTGACAGCTCTGCAACGGTATATAACAGTGTATCTGATCTTTTATTGTCTAATAATAATTTATTATTATCATCGGAATTAACTAGCATGTTATCGAATAACATAAGAACTATTATTCAAAATATGGATGAGGATAGTAAATCTAGAATTTCTGTAGATATGGCCAAGTTATTGAAATCACTAATACCTAGAGCTTTGGACAAACTTTCGACTGATCTTAGTAATTCAGATTCTATACCTAATACTACACCCTACAGTTTGGAGGACATTAATGATACAGCTAATGTAGAAATAAACAATCGCATCTCTGAAAATTTCCTCCAAAATGTAACAAATATAAGTAGAAACAATGTAAATACCGTTCAAACAAATGATGTATCTTCTGTACAAGAATCAAGCGTAAATACACAAGCTGTAAATAGCCTCAGCTTGATAAGCACAGAGTCTTTGTCCGATAATCAGGCAGCGGTAGCTGACGTTCCATTAACAACTGAACCTTCAGTACAGCAGTCTATGTTTATGACCACAAATATAGTACCTGGTACAGCTGCGTTGTCTAGATCAGACACAGACTCTATAAATTCACCAATATTGGCTGATAATGGTCAATCTAGTATTATTGCAACAAGTACTGTAGATACTCTCAGTGTCGCTACTAATGAACCTGCACCTGTTCCATTTTTCACAAATTTCCAATTAGCAGATTTGACTAATACTGATGCTCAAAATTCAAATTCAATGAATCTATCAGCAGAACAGTTACAAGATATTGATAATATTCAAGATCCGAGTCAACTCTCTCCCTTACAACTTTGGATCTTATCCAAAAAGGCAAGAGTGTTAAAAATGATAGAGGATCTCATACGACAACATAATACTGAAATAGCTACTGGACCTCTTACCGACATCATAAACGAGCCAAATGTTCAGTTTTCTAGCCGTTTGACTGAAATTATGAATACCATGAATTTAACTACTGAATCTCCTGACTTGAGAAGTACGACTGAACCTTCTACGACAATTTCCTCTTCCTTTCCCTTTCCTATCTTAACTAGTACAATTCCTAACTTAAGCGAACGTATAGCAACCGAATCCTCCCAAACGACTACACTTATGGCTGGTATAATAGAATCAACGACTTTGCAAATACCTTTGGACGTTGCTTTATCAACTACTCCTACAGATGTTGATAATTCGGCTTTGCAAGCTACTAGCGAATCAGCTGAAGCTTTACCCAGCACCACTCCATTGGTTACCACGGAATCAGCTACTAATGGAGATACACTTAGATTCCAAGATGTAGCAGAAACTACTACCGTCTTAAATAGAGATGAAGACCAATCTAGTACGCCTGCAAATATAGATATGGTGATATCTAATACATCAGAAAACATTGAAACAACCACAGTACCAGTAGACGCAGGTTCAACAACTATCACAAGTGATAGTGCTTTCGAATCTACCACTCAAGCAGGTATCGACACTACTACAATTACACTAATAAATGAGACAAATTCGAATGACGTAATAACAGTTCAATCTCGAATCAACGTCGCTACACCAGCTCCTATTCCAAAAAAAGATTATGTCATTTTTGGAATTCTGCCTAATAATACAGTGGTACGTAAAGACCCTAACGATAATCTACTGGAATCATTAACAGAAGCAAGTCCGTACATCATTTATGGCGTACTACCAAATAACACAGTAATACGAAAGTTCCCAAATGGGACTAGAGTGCCACGAATCATGCAAAAAATTGACGTACTACCAATCAGCCCATGGAGTCTAAGAAATCCATACAGCCCCATCCATAACATTCCAGCCATTGTCAGACCGCGGTCTAACCCTATCCGTGTATCCACTAATACTGTGACATCCACAGACACCACAAATAACGGAACGGAAAATCAATTAACCTCCGACATTGTAAATAACCTGCAAACGATGGTATTGACTTTAAATTGTTTAGCTTGAAGCTGCGCTTGGGGCTTTGTTTTCTTTCCGCATTAGATTTAGAAAGCATGTTTGTGCATACGAGGGACGGTGTTGGTAGGTTTTGGTAAAACTTGCATGCCTGTAGCACTACAACGCTTGGTCATTTAACATTGCAAAACATAACATTTTATTTCGTAATTGCAGATATCCTCATCGGCACTTAATATAAAAGATAGCAGTTCATTTGGTATAACTACTGCCACAAATAGGCCGCCTGCTGAAAAAAGCACTGCCTCGCATGTTTTAAGTTTACGCACAACTACAATGCTACCTTCTGTTGATGAGATTTTGCTTAATAGTATATCTTCAGCCACTAAAGAGGAGATGGTCATATCTTCAATGACAAGTTCTACTAGCGAACCAAGAATATTAACACTGGATATCGATCCGGAGGTATAACCATTATTTACGACGTGATATTTGTAACTGGCATTCATAATATTTTTCATTTTTCTAAAATTTTAGGCTAACTTAATTTGTAGATGGTTTATTTCCGTTTATTACATTTTACTTTTTTAATTTAAAAATCATGCATGATATTAAACACTATAATAAATAAATAAATTAAGGTAAGTGGTGAAGGCTTAATTTGAAAAAAATATTCACTCTACAAGCCTGAGTTAATATGCTTATTTAATTGAAAACATCAATATTATTTTTAAAGTTATTTAGATTTATTTGAACTTATTTATACTCATTACAGACGAAACAAATTCGAACGGAGAGACCCAATGATGGCAATGGTAATACTGTTTTCAAATTTATACCAATTGACGAAGTGACAGTAAAATCTCAAGAATCAAATGTATTAAAATTAGCTTCTACAAAAATTCCGAAATCATATACAATGAATGAAGCTCAGAACACAGTTACAGAAAGCAATACGCAAACAATCACTGAAAGCAATGAGGAAACACTTCAAATTCAAAACAGATTTGAAAACTTCGGTGATTCAAGTTCAACTACTCAAACAAATGCAGCTACACCATTTGAATCAAATACAGAAAGCTTTAGAACTGAATCTTCAGTTCCTTTGCTAATGAATGATCCGGTTTTAACAACAGAATCCATGTCCTTAACAACTGAAAGTGTAGTTTTATCGACTACCACAAGAGCCACTACATTTATTCCTACAACTACTCAGGTTCCTACAACAACTCAAGTTCCTACAACAACTCAGGTTTTAACAACAACCCAAGTTCCAACAACTACGGTTACTACGACAACAATTGCACCAACAACAACGCCTATTTGGACAACGACAATTCCTACTACAACCACAACGGTTGCGCAAACAACAACAACTACAATGCCAACGACTACTCCAATAATAACAACATCAACAGCACCCATAGTATTAACAACCTCTGATATACCAGCAACTATATCTGCAACCAGTACCTCAGTCCCTAGTACAACAAATATTATTAATACAATCAACAACAGCCAAAACGATGCAGAGCTTTTGCAATCTTTACTGCAAGGTATTGCTCGCAATCCCAAAAACTTGAAAATACAGAAAAACAGCCAAGTTGAAGAAGAAATGAAATTACTTCAAGCACTTTTGAGTGGTGCTGGTCAAAAGTCAAACCAAGCAAAAGTTCAAAATACTATAACTCGAACACAAACAACTACATTGCGGTCTATTGAAGAAGATATACGTCAGTATGAGGAAGATACAAAGTTATTAAAAGCATTATTGCAAGCTACTGGTCGTGATCCTGCTGAACTTAATTTGCCATCTGTAGACAGTATACGAGCTGCTACTGCATTAACGACGGATCGGCCAACGACTGTAACTACAACGTTTACTCCCACAACGATATCTACTAGTCGAACAATAACACCATCAGTTAATGACGATATTATAAGGTTGCAAGAAGATACTAAACTTTTGCAATCTTTGTTACAAGCTACGGGACAAAATACTCAAAATGTGAATCTTCCAATCATATCGGGTATTACTTCTAACGTAAGAATATCGTCAAACCCATTCGCTACATCAGTGGAATCTAATCCTACTTCTCCTATAAATATACGGCCTGTATACACTACACAACCATCACCAGTGTTCTCAACTTCAACGCCTAGACCTATTATTACGTCAACTACGTTTCAGTCACAGCCTGTCAGCACCGCAACTGAAGATATTAGGATATCTACTACCTTTTCTCCAATAAATTCAAGGTTCGGTATCACATCAAGAGATGAGACATCTACGCAAAATATAGGAGGCTCTACGGTACCCAGATTTACTACTGAAATACCTAGTACATCAACGTTTTCGGTTGAAGAAGATTTGGCTTTCCTACAAAATTTGGTAAGTTCAAAATTTCTATATTCATTTAAATTGCAAATTGTATATTTAATTTATTCTTATACATAATTTATAATAATAATTTATTTTAGAAATCTGTGCTGAATACGAACTCTAATAATGAAGATACTGAAGCGGCACTGGCTAATCGTATCATAGCTTTAGCTGTAGAAAGAAGTTTAAATGAGATACAAAGTGGCACTGGAATTGTAAGTTCAACAACGGCAGCTCCGATAACTACCACTATTCGAACTACAACTACGCGTCCGACTACTACGCGTCCAACTACTACGCGTCCGACAACTACACGACCAACAACTACACTTAATACACAAAGTACGCCATCCATAGAAGACGATCTGAAACAATTCGAAGAAGATACCAAACTCTTGCAAGCTCTTTTAAAGGCAACGGGCCAAGATCCATCCAAATTTAACATTCCATCCCTCCCAATCACTAAAGTGAGTCCCAATACTTTACCATCTGCTGCAACTGAAGATTTGAAGCTACTATCCAATCTGCTCGCTAATCCATCTCCTCTAAATGAACCTTTTGATTCTTTAACGCAGAAACCTAGTTCCGGCCCCAGTGTTGATAGGCAAACGGCAAGCACAATATCATCGGCAACTACAGTAAAACCTTTCGGTGCCAAAATTGCTGTAAAGGATGATTTGAATAATGTTCAAGATGACGCGAAGTTGTTGCAAACTCTGAAACAATTGCAGGATGCTCAGGATATCACAACACAAAAAAATAAGATTGCCCTCACAGGTAATAATCATATAATATTTTGTTTTTATTTATAAAAATGTTACGTATTTGAAATAAATGTAACGTGTTATTACATTTTTCTAAATTCAGAAACTCTATACGTCACTGTATATACCAGAAAAAATGTTTGTCAATATAACAAATTAACCTTTAAATTCAGAAATATGTTATAATATTTTTGACTAAATCACTTATCTACTGAACACAAACATTAGGAATAGTTATATAGATTACGATTAAAGTATATCTGAATAGTGTTTTGTTGATGTTTCAGGTCAATCATCTGACGAAGCACTCCAGAAGTTAATTCAGCAGACAAAACCATCTGGAATGGTTTCCGAAGCGACCAAGTCATCGATTTCGCTGAGCACAGAGTATGGCAACAGCAACGACGCACTTCTTGCCGCGTTGCTGAAGGAGCAAGGTTTCGGCCCGACCACGGCAAGTTCCTTGGATGAACAACTTCGATTGTCTGTTAGTTTACTTTTAATCTTTTCCTATTAATATAACATCATCAAGTAAACATTTGGGAGGTAAAAATAACCGTCACATCTCATAACGCAGACTTACCTTCAAGTCTTCGCTTACTTCAACTGTAACTGCCATAATTTTCCCTTTTACCTATTTACCGATCATTCTGTTTTAACTAACTGTACCGTTATTAATTCTATTGATTTATTATTATTCATTATCACTTTCACTATCTTCATCTTTAGACTTAACTATAACCTTGTAGGCTTTACTGAACCAAGTAGTAGTGACGCCGAAAGCGAGAAGGACGACTACGCCACCGCCGCCGCCGGCGCCGCGCAGGCCTCTCCTAGACGGCCTGGCGTGGCTGTGGCAGCAGTGGCGGGACACCGCGCCGGGCTCTGACCAGCCTCAGGCCAGGCCTAACAGGAGGCCTACCTCATCGGCTAGGCCTGCTGCGTCTGCGTCACCATCGCCTACGACGAGTTCCAGAGTCAACTGGTTTGGCTCTGGCCCGTTTGTCGGTAACGCTGACGAACGGCCGACGTCAAACAGAGTGGGTTTCAAATCACTATTGCTTAAGTTGTGTGAATGGGGTTGAGGTGAGGGGAGGTGCCTTAGATTAAATACCAGGGATCCCGTCTATTTATTGAATCTACAGGACTTGGTGATCGTTTGGTGTCCCATTGGTTTTGAGGTGATCCTATTTAATCTAATAGATGTAAATTTAAGTGTACAGTATTTGAATGGATAGGGTTTTTGTAAATAAGATTCGTTGACTTTATAGTAACTAAATGAAATCTCCAAACCTTAACTCACATCTTTTAATCAAAGAAGTACTTTGTACAAAATAAAAAAAAGAATAATAGTATTAACTAAATATTGTATATATCGTTTACTTTTTGTACATGGAGAGGTTTGTATCAGAGATTGCTTGAATAGTTTTCATAAGTTCCTTTGCTTAAGTATAATTTTGGTTGTAGCATAATTAGTATTGTTTTTACAATTTATTTATTAAAAAATTGGCTTCAGTGGCTTGTAAATAAACATTCCTATTTTGTGCCGTATATCGTTGCGTTTTATCAATAAAGAAATCGACCGTATAATTTTATTTATTTTAATTTTATAAAAAAGTTAGATTTTAAAATTTTATTGTGTAATATTGTATTCGTATTATCTAATTAGAATAAGTCAATTAAATATTAATAATAATTTTAAAAATTGAAAGCTACACATACATGGGATTTTCATGTGAAATAATTATATGGAATTATTATACATAATACGATTATGGAGATTTATTAAAGGTGCTGAAGAAATTCAGCATATAAAAAGATAATGATAAGATGACACGGCTAACATAACAATTACAAATATTTGCTTCATATCACTATGAGAAAATATTAGTCTATGCTAGTGATAATAGATGTCACTCCCTAATTCCTTCCTACTATCCAATATCCGATACCCCGTAGTATATTAATCATTCACAGTTTTCACGTCAGTAGCTACTTAGCTGCAGCGCCATTAGCAAGACCCACAACCTCACAAGTAAATAACAGAATAATATTTTTGTATATATTTTTTGTAAATAATTGAAACCCAATGTTTAAGTCTCGTAATAGGTGCTATCCTATACGTTTAAGAGCCACTTGAATTAAATTTTCTTTAAAGTCTATTATTTGGCAAATGGATTCATAAATTGAAGCAATGTAACTGAGGTAAGCCGCAGATCGATAGACGTGACGAAATTATTAATTTCTTAAAATGATTTAAAATTGTTTCAATAGATTAGGATAATGCTTTGACGATATAATGCGTATTACGTACAAGGATAGCACCTAAAGGGATTATCTCTAAATTACATGAGTTATTTAAAAACCGTTAAAAGTGTGTGTGTGCTGTATATAATACTAGTGTGTGTTAATATCTAGATTGGTGAGTAATAAATTCATGTGTAAATTGGCTGAAATGTACATAATGTTAATAAATTAAGCTTGCCTTTTAACATGATTTTAAAATAACTTTTGGCGATACTAAACAACAGGTTGAATTTAAATGTATTGCTAAAATGACAAAATTTAACAGCGGCTGTAACTAATAATGATATCTAATAATTTAACGTAGGGACGTACGTCTTGACATAGCACTTGAGGGTTGAGGAAAGTGAAAAAGTTTGTATTTCATTGCTAAATGCAGAAAAAAATGCGATCCTATCAAAAATTTTGAAAAAGTTCGATCGAATTAAACATGATTTTTTGTCTTTAATACTAAACTTAGTGATCGAACTATTGACAGTATTAAGAGTTAAGTAATTTCTGATTAGATATGTGTCCTTCAAAAGTCCGAACAGCCAAAAGAGTTTAAAAAAATAAAAAGGATATTTTTAATCGATTTTCTTATATGTAAATAAATGTAAATTACGATATATTTTTGTGAGTTGTACGTTACATTAAATACTTGTAAGTCACATCCAATTGGCACGCGAGCTTATTGCCGAGTAAAGGGGGGGAGCACAAATAATTTTGAGCTTTAATGACAAGCATTAAAGACGGCGGGGTGACGAGTGACGTCAGGAATTTCGGCAATGAACTCGCGAGGTATTTCATTTCGGAATCTATGTAGTAATGGTATACTGAAATGTAAAATTTTAACATTTACTAATCATGTCATCTTTTACATTACATGCATTATTATTAACAAAAGTAAGGTATTCACGTTAACATTTTGGTTAGTGTACTTAATTTATTGATGATAATGTGAATATTAATATTATACATATTATGTATATACCAAAACTTATACCACATAATAATATCTTTCACTTTCACTTTTATGCATGCAACCAATCACATTTCTACTAAACTTCCAAGCACATACTGAAAGCCTCCTGCACATTTTATTTTAAATTTTTTAATAATAATAATAATTAATTGAAAAAGAAATTATAACTTTAATAATGCATTATTACAGCAATAATAAATCGCAATATAATTTATATTTTGTCATTGTTTATTTATTAATAATGTAATTGATGTGATTTGTGGTAGATACCCCTGGAGCCCCCGAGGGCGGTGGCGGCGGAGCAGACTCCTGGCAGGGGTCAACTTGTTTCAGCAGCCATCAACGTCACAAGAGCGTTTTCGCAATTCTTGGGAGCCGCAATACAGGCAAGTATTACAAAAATAATAATAGCAAAATGTATGTGTAACTTCTGAATACAGATTTGTTTGTTGAATTTAAACAAAAGTATTTTATGGCATTTAGAGGATATAAATAAGACTTTACATATATGTTGAGATTGTAAAAAATTGGCTATTAATTTACGTGTCAAATTTATTTTGTTTATGTTTCAGTAAAATTCTTTTTCAGGTGTTGTAGGTGAATTTAATCGTAATCATATCATAAAATAACACAACTTAGTATGTATTCTTATTTTCATAACAATTAATAATAACGTTGCGCTATGTGTCTTCTCATTCATTTAGGTCATTTTATAACATTTTTTTATAATCTATGAAAATAACTTATTCATTTTAATGTTCACATTACATTTAGTAGCACAAGCATAATATGTACCTACCAAGGTACCTACACAAAAACGACATTGCAGTGATTCTACCACTACTGGTAATATAAATTGTTACAATTGATTTGAATTAGTCGTACTTGCATAGTATATACGAAACTATCTTTTGGGGATAATATTGTATTATTAAGATTGTAGAATATCTTTTATCAATCGATTAAAAAAAATCGAAACTAAATCATGGCTGTGGCATGTATTCATGTCACAGTAAAAACAAATAAGAAATCCTAGTCCAGGGATATGCAAGTGTACACTATTGTTTTACATGTAGGTATGTATTATTGTTATAATCCAAAAAGTGTTTTTAACGTTTCAGGGGGCAGCACAGACAGTTCAGAATGTGATACGAGCCGGTCAGCGGGCGGCCACGGACGTGTACTCCGGCGGCTCGGGCGCGTCCGGTTAAACACCCAAGAACCCTAATAATGCCATGGACTCGAAACTTTTCCGAAAGTGTCATAGTACGCACTATGTGTTGAGAGTGCTCAAATGTAAATAGTTGTATAGGAGCCTCACCATTTGTATTATAATGTAAAGTTCGCGTTCTCTGGTGATGTCTTGCAGTAACGTTGGAATAGGTTAAAATATTTTATTTTGACAGTCACAAACATGATACACGGATGCGAATGTGATAATTATTTTTGTCGATTTTACGGATCAAAATATTTTTTATATCAATACATAATTATGTGCATTTTCGTAATTCACAACACTTATTCTAATTGATTGTATGTGTATTCATGTGTCATAAATTAAAGGGTAAAATGATACACTCTCAAGTACAAGGGTAACGTTACGAACAATGTAAAAAATGTACTTGTGTAGATATTATAATAATTTTCAATAATAATCTTAAGGTCTAGGATTCTCTTGGTGTATTTTTTATTTCTTCAAAATGTTCCTAAGAGGAGAGGGTAATGAATATTTTGTAGGAATATTTTTGCTTGAAAAGAACTACAGGGAATATTATTAAATAAAAATGGAACTGAAAACTCTCAATCAAAACATAAGCGATCTAAAAATCTAAATATTTGATTATCTAGGTAATGATTGTGATTATAGAACTATTTAAGTAGGTATGTTATTTAAATTATAATTGTATATACTTACTTGTTTTAAGAGGGATTCTCGCGTATTGAGTTATTAAAGTAATTCATCTTCTTTTTTGTGTTGTAGCATTTAAGATTACTTCGTCTTGGTATAAATAGACTTTTGAAACTATGTTTAATTCTTCAAATTTATTTCTGTCATGTTGGCAAAGAATTTATTAAACAGAATATACATCGAATTATCGAATAAGCGAACGAATAATATAGGTACTTCATACAAAAACTATAAAATATGGACTTGATTGTAAAATTATTAAAACTTACATAAATTTTATTATCTTGATGCTAACTATTATTATTATAATAAATTTTTTATAACTATATTTTTAATTTTCTATCAAAATGGCGTTGGTAAATTATTAATTACATAATTGTAAAGTCAAAGATATAAATGGAATTATTAACGACATAATTTTATGTCAAGAGCGAATTAAGTAGTTTAAGATGTTACTGTAATAAGTCTAATTCCATGTGCCATTTACGCACGTGCTTGCTGGCTTTTTTTCATTGCTTTTATTTATTTAGGTATTAATAATATTTATATTTGTAATAATAATATTTTTATGCAATGGGATTTGTTTAATATGTGATGTGGTATTTTATGGTTTACGGATATATGAAGTTATAGCTACCTTATCTGTTTTGCAAAGGTTTTTTTTTCACATTAAACGAGCTGTCATAAAATTATGAAATACAGGGATAACTTACATCATTAAATCAACTGTAGTGTAAGCTTTTGATAAATCTATTTATCTACAAACTTCTGTTTATTTTGAAAAACATTATAGTTGCAATATACCAGTAAACATTATCACTGCCAATATTTAGTAGGCGCTCATATCAGCATAGGTTATTTAAGCTTTTTTTATTCAAAATATTTGTGTATAGCTTATTATAAGAATAATAATTGAAATTGTATATTTGAAATTATTAACACTGCCTTATAATATTTAAGCTAAATGATGCCTCCGTTCAATGAAATCATTTTTCATAAACCTTAAGACAAGGTTAATAAATTAATTAATTTATCTACAGAATATTTTTTATTTGCCCTTTTAGAAATGTATCGTTTTATATTATCTGATCATACATATTATACAAAGAACTTAGATATTTTACTGACTACGTTATTACCTAGATACCTATTACATTTGTTGTTAGGTTAATTCGTTAGTTTACAACAAAGAAACGCCATGATGGTAAAGATACGAACCCTATCAAAACATTATTTATCAATCATCAAATATCAATGTTAGGAATGGTAGTGCCTTCTCTTGAGATAAAGTCATACCTTTTAGAAGTTTATGCTAATTTCAGTAAACTATTTCTAATTTGGAGTCGCATAACTTTCAGCGTTTATTAATTATAGTTTAGTGTTTTCTTCATATAGTAGATATACATGGTAGTTTTAGGGTTGTATACTTTAGTGGATAAGAATAAAACGTACTTACCTAATTTTCCGACGTCATAAAAAAGTTTCATTTCGAACGTGCCTACTATAATAGGAACACCATTTTTTAAACTATCGTTTTATACACAGTTGCTATTAAATTAGTCTCTTCAGCCGACTTCAGCGTTGCTCCGACGGCGTTGACCCCTATTATCATTCTTATCAGTCGATCACTGATAACACAATCGTTTTATTTCGACATAAAACATGGCAATAGTGTAAGTGTCAAGCGTTTGTATAATTAATTTGAAGCTCGTAAAATAAATGGATTAAATTTCCATAACTTATAAAACTATAAGAATATTAATTTCTGAACGTAAAACAAGGCTTGTAAAAATCTGGCAGGCGTTTGAAGTTTATTTCTCATAGTAACTTTGCTACGGTATTTATGAAGTCGTTTTGCTCTGATTTTTGTTTTGCGCATCTAACTGTCTCTTTCATACTTTTGCCAAGTTACGTTTAATGACTATACAATACATACATAACTATCTCAATGCCATCCACCCATCTCTTTTCTATCCCTCTATCACAATTTCACCTGGATTTGTTATAAGTTCCATCTCACGATCACCACGTACATATCTCAATATCTGAATATTTTCCGTTACCATATTATTCACAATAATTATTGTCTCAATTGTGGTCTCAATACGTTTCTGAATGTATTTTCCGCTGTCAGTATCATTACTTCTATGGAATACTCTTCAAAATGGCATTTCTATGCCAATTTTTCTTTTTTATTGACGGCCATTCCCCAGTGTATAATTAATCTGTCTACTTTAATTTAATTAAAATTTATTCATTTTTGTTTCAGTCGTCGTTCGCAGGCATAAGTGTTTTTGTAGTTGACACTTTTGCCCTTAACATTAAAATTGAAAGCTAACAAAAAGTGGTCCTAATTCATTCGCTTATGAGTAAGAGCCGAGACGAATTATTATAAGTTTTAGCATACATATGGATTTATAGGTACGTTATACTGTTTTGCGACAGACTTCTGTGTGGAAGAATTTATGAATATTCAAAATATCAAGTCTTGTATGATATAAATACATGAATGGTTCTTCCGTCAGATCACAGATGTCGCTATTTGTATGGACGCGAAATTTTTAATATAAAATGTATAGTACCTATGTTCATTTTATTTTTTGTATTTACTTGAGTATTATTAAAAATCTCGCATGTGACATTTTTTTATTAACTAGCATCTGTTGGTAAAAGTTACTTCTTGTTTAAAAAAATATGATAATATATTACCTAGTTTACATAGAGAACACGTTTTACTTACCCCGTTATAAATTAAAAAAATATACTAATATAGAATTCGTATTTTACAATATAACTATCTATCACCAACTCTGTGACTCTTATGTTACTGAAGTCAATAAGACAAGTGAAGATGACCACTTGTCTAATGAGAGCCTAGAAAATATAAAAAAAATTGGATCTAGTTTATTTTATAACAGAAAATGTTTTAAATAAAATAAAACAAGCCTAACCAATAAAATTTAAAAGACAGATATTTAGTAAACTAATTCATTTAATTATTGTGCCATAACTTTGTGAATATTGTTCAAAGCTACCAAGTTTCTAAGACAAAGCGTGTCGAATAACCAGACGACCTTGGAACAGTGCGCAGGACATAAACAATTTTTTATCTGTGCTGACCAGTTCTTTTTTATATCAAAGTGTCAAACCCACGGTAAGAATATACCTACCTTAAAATATTAATTAATTAACCTTTAGTTACAATAATGGTAACCTGAAGAAGGTATTTGAAAACCTTTGTATTTTGGACTTGTGACTTTACTGGGTAACTTTTACAATCCCCTTATCATAAAAAAAATGTTTGTGTGTATTAGAGTGCACACGTACAAAGTGATTTTTTTGACATTAGTGACCTCAAACAAAATGCTATCTATCTATCATGACCTTGTTTTTTTTCGTCGTCTTTTAGTGCGGCCAGGTATAGAATTTGCACTTCAAAAACTCTTTCTAGAGAAACTTTTCATTTTTTCATTTATATGTAGTCTCAACATATTATTATCATAGTTTTAAAAAATTTAGGATACAAGATGACCTTTGTAACTTAAAAAAAAAAACTTTACACACAGTATGTTTATAACTAACTTCAAAGTTTTTGATATTCGGAAAAGAAAATGTATGGGTATTCTTATGAAAACATAACTAAAGTAAAAAAAAAACTTAACAGAATATCCTAATTTGTTCTAATTTCCAGTATTGAAAGGACTCCTGCTATCCATGAATCTCAGTGATATTAGTTACAAATATTAGTTACTACAACATCTTTGATCAAATTATGAATCACTAGAGTATGCCGCCCTCACTTCAATTCGGGAAAAAATAGTAGGTACATATTCACCCCCTGTATTTACGGTATAAAAACTATCCTATGTCCTAGGGTCTTAAAGTAGGTACCTTCACGCCAAATTTCAATAAATTCATTTCAAACAAACGATGATTACTTGAGAGTTACAATGAATCAATCTATCAAATAAAAATCTTTTTATCCATAGCATGTAGTGTTAATACTTCTGTTTATTAAATGTAAGTAATAAAATTAACATTTGAAGTTCAAAGTCTATCTGAACAAGATCTATATTAAGAAGGATAACTTCCTTATCGTCAAATATCAAAGTCATGTCTAAACAGGTTTTGTCTTTTTCAAATAATATTCTGATCTATTTTCATAACAACCCACTGATTGAGGCTAGAGTCTGTAAATGTTAAGTAAATCTATACTTATCTATACTAATATTATAAGGCATATAATTAACGAGGCGACTAATAAATTAATGGGGCAGTACCTATTGGCATCTACAAAAATAAGTGGGC
>DWKA01000086.1:0-23989 GCA_018249155.1 Panoquina ocola ocola
GTCTCCACCAAAATTTGGCTTTGTGGGAATTTTTGTTATTTCACCACTTTTTTACGTCTAAATTGACCGGACTATTTCTACTACCCCACATTTATTGTTCTGGAAACAAAGTTCAGTTGCCAATGTGTCTAATTCTATCATAAAGCAAGGAGCTTCAAGAAAATTTATATTGAGGTGTCTCATATCAATGCGTTTGATTGAAATTTAGAATTTTAATTACACGGTATGAACCAACAACCATAACCTGGATTGATGCAATAAAATGGACACCATGTTAAAAATCCCTTTTTAGCATATCGCTATATGTATTAAGATCGAGTTTAGTGCTGTATATTTAACAGGTTTTTTCGTAATTACAGCATAAGTTCGTTTTTTTTTAATAAATCCGTTTAAAATTACAGGAAACATCAAAATATAATAATATAGTAACTTCACTAACTTTTTACCAGAAATCTTTCTATCGATATCAATCGTAATAGACAGGATATTACGCTGACATGCCAAGAGATTAGTGCACACAATTCTGGACATATATCTAAGAACAATGTTGCACCCATACTTACATGAAAAACAAAAATAAATACGTATCTATTTTACATAAAAAAGTGCCTTAAACGCACTTTAGAAATCGTATTCCATTACATTAATGTCTTCTCAAGCTTTCTCACACTACGCATGTTGCGAGAACGATAATCCGGCTAATTAATCTTTAAACTAATGAATATAGTAATTAAATGTCAACTTAAGTACATATCTAAACACGTGAGGCATGGGCGCCGGTTTAGTACTGAAGTTCACAAGATCGTTTAAAGGTTTAAAGCACGTTAAAGGTTGAAAACATGTGCAGGGTAAAGAGTAATGAGGGAATTCGTTTTGTATTTATTCAATTAGCCTATGCTGACTTTCATTGCATAAACCAGGTGAATGATTGTTTAACGTGTACGGCCTTTCGCATCGTTGCCACTGCCACGCTGCGTGTAATGAGCATTGGGTACAATAATTACGGTTTTAGTGCCGATTTAATGACTTTGCCTTTTATGGTACTCTTGTAAGATTACGTTTTCTTGCTGATTACTAGAAACTTATTAGTCAATGACTCAATGTTTGCTTTTAGGCTGGTACAAACACCGTCTCTGTTCTAATGTATTGTAATATCTTGAGATGTATTCTTCACCGCATAAGCATTAGAGTGCGATCCATGAGTGTCTTCTAGTAATTGATGGTGGTGATACTTTAAATTTTAAAACATGCCTCTGGAATGTTTTTCAAAGATAGTGACTGAGACCCACTGCTTAGCGTATCCTACGGAATTACGAAGCGCCCAGGAAATTCATTAATTTATAGTTCGACCGTACATCTATAAACTGTGCCTATGAAATTACTCTCTTGAGTACTTATATTTAAGGCGTGTATGTATTTAAGTATGTATGTATGTAGGACTTAATATGCTACATTGCGGTGCACAGCTGGTACAGTTATTACTTGCACGAAATAATAAATATCTTACTTATAACCTACAATATGTTCCATAGTGAAACTTTTACAATACTGGAACTTGTAAATCAAGTAAGTTAGTAAATAAGCAAGCATGAAACTACTGTTTAATATCTTACGATTGTAGAAGTGGGTCAAGATATGACTCAGTGTCGTTTCTATTTCCAGTAATAATATTTCAGCCGTTCAATGCGCGCCTAGGTAATTATATGCGCAATTTATGCATAAAGTAGCCAGTAGTTTATTCATGCTAGTTGGTTCTAGTTCTTTTTATTTTTCTTATAGATATACCTAATTTTATCTTTATGCATAACAACCTAAAACTTATTTTAATTCTATATTTCTAAAATGACTTCGAGGGTTGGTATACAGGAGACTGAACTTGAAAATGTAAAGAACACGACGAGGCTCTACATCGCGAAGATCTAATTGTATCGGATCGGCAAGTGGGTCGACCGTTCTCTCTAATTTGTGGGCAGTGCGCGAATGTCTAGGAAGGGCAATAAATTGACGCGGGGAGATCGATAGCGGCGCTCGCGCACAAATCAAATGGAACGTCAAAACAATAGTTGGTGGCCAGAGCTGCGGGGGCGATCGTGCGGCCACCCGCCGCTTATCGTCAAACCGAATAAGGGAGGGCGCATAGTGAAGGTGCTGGGGCACATGTGGCGATCACTGCGTGCCAGCCTCGAGCTGAAAGCCATTGCTATTACTACGCGTGGATGGAAACCACTGCAACGTCCATTGAAGTGTAATGACGTCCGCTTGTAATAATAGTTCAGTGAGGACGTCTAATCGTTGAAATGGTTGAACTTGAACTTGTATTCAGCTCTACAAAGATTGATAATCTTATTCCTTAGTAGGCTTTGTATAAACAAAGCCAATTGGTAGTTTAATAAATATATGTTTAATTAATGTGGTTACAATAGGCATGTCGTTTGTATGTAGGTAATCCGTGGTAGACCGTTACAGAAAAAAATATTAAATGATGGCATATCTGTAAGCCGTGGACTGGTTTTCATGGTTATGTTTCATGATAACTCTAAATTTCACTTGTGGAAAGCCAGTGAATCTCACTTGAGCAATAAATAATCATTGTAGAATATCACGTCAACCTTTCAGGTCCAAGAAAATGAAAGATGTCGTTATAATCCGATTGGTGAATAAATACTTTGATGTATTGCGAACTAACGGTGTTGTTCATGTTACTCAATTATTTCTTGTTATTTTTAAATAAGCTTATTGCTTTGCTTAAGTATGATTGTGTAAGTATCATTGTAATAATATAAATTTTCTTGCGATTTTTTGCATAATATTACATTTATCATGCATAAATCATTTGTAGTATTAATCTAGAGCAGCAATATAAATTATCTAATAGTTTGCAGTCGATTAGCACACAGATGCTTCCACCAATGTGAAATGTTTGTCGTAAACTAACATGAAGACGTGTTTACTGCCGTAAGTAGTTAGGTACAAATACGTAACTACGTCATGCCGAAGACGGCTTTAGACGTAAAAGGAATGTAATACTGTAGAGATTTGGCGGTTCTCTCTTGGCCTCTGGTATACGTATTTCCTTTATCCTACGTAGCGGCAACATATGTATGTGTGTTCTGCTCCGTGAAAATTTATCTGCTAGCGGCGTGATTTAGAATTTAAGGTGCAAAACGCTTTTGAATAGCGATAACTCTCCGGTCTACTTGCCATCCATGGCTAAATTGAATATCATACTTGTAAATATCCTTTTACACGCGTCTTCATGTTTTTCTAGGGTTTTCACGTTGTATTTTTAAAGTATTTCTGTATGACCCTCTTTGTGGGATTGTTTATGTGAGTATGACATGAAGAATTGTGGAATGAAGTATTAGTTTTACTGCCCAACGAAGCCTCTTTAGACGCTAACGACCAGCTTAATACGAGTTGCAAGCAAAATCATTATACTAATATGTATGCGTTACAACTCAAGGAACTCGATAGATATAGAATACTTGAACACCTAATTTATGAACTCTATTGAAAAACTTGGTAAACGGCTCCGTTAAGTACATTTGGTACAGCGCTTGTCAGTTTCAAGTCTCAAAGTCTGCCGCTCAGGCAATTACGCAAGTGGCATTATGAAATTGGAATTACTCTAATCCAATCCATCCAGTAATAGATGTCGAAAACCTGTTGTACGGTCAAGTATCGATGGGAAAAAACGATGAATGAAATGTATGTGAGTTTTTGTTCTGTTGTCACTGCGTTTCCGTCGGTTGGTTGGTTGGAGGCGCGCGTGGAGAATTGCCGTACGCATTGGAGCGTCGTGCACTTGATCGTTGGCCCTCGACACGCTTCAACCGAGAACATACCAGGGCTTCCCAAACTTATGTGACGCCAGTGGAAACGGGCATTTTTTAACGACGACTCTCACTAATCCTGTTCAAAAATACCTACCACTTTCAGTACTAGCTTACAGGTTACAAGAAATACTTTAGCAAGAACAAAACTGAAACATAAGCACGAAAATTAGTTAAACTAGATGTTAATGCGAAGGAAATGCTTGCTTTTCTGAGCTTAGCATCTCGAAACGGGGCTCCAGTTTATAAGTTATCACTGTCATTTCTTTAACGAAAGTTTGGGAAACCCTGGTATATACTCGTACTATTATAGTCACAGTCTAAGAAGGTCCGCATCGCGCTTTTGTTTAGCGGACCTGGCGGATGTGGATGATAGACAACTGGACATGGTTGATGATTCGGTTAACACACCTGTATACTGCTGACTCGGTTGTGAAGCTTATCGGTTCCAGCGTCTTTATGTTTCGATGTCAAGGGTTTTGAAGTCAAAAAATAAGATAAAAATAAAATAGGGTTCTTAATTTTTTCTCAAATTTTTATCTTTTTGTTCCTACGTAGGAATTTTATATTTTGGATCTTTTACTGAATTAGTTATGGTTTTAATCTGTGTTAACTAAAACGTAACCGTTGTTAATTTATTAGTATAGACGACTGTTACCTATTTTTCATTCAAATTACCTATTCATGTAACGGTGGTTTCATTGCTTTGTTTTATCTTTTTCAGGTACACCTACAGTTGGAGGCTACGAGCAATTATTTCCGATTATTATTGGAATTTACTTTTTCACGGTATTTCTTTCTTCTCCAACCGTTTTAAGTACATTCATTCTTATATTTTTCACGCCTAATAACTGTCTAAATAAATACCGATACCCGTTTATAAAACCGTCAGGCGTGCATTTACGAAACAGTATAAAAACAAAAGAAGATTATCCAGAGAGATATTACGAAACTGTTCACGTAGAGAGCTCATCACCAAGCGTATTCGCTGGGGAACTGAAAAAAGCAGGGCGACGCAACAGGTAGACGTCCAATTAGAGGAAGCCGCAGTTGAGTGGTCGTCGCGCTGCGCGACACTGAGCTTTGACAGCGCCTCAACAAAAACTGCACCCCGTTTAGCTCGCCGCCACCACACTACGCGCTTTTTGCCCCGTGAACTTGTCGAGCGCCTCGCTTTGGCTTCGACCTCCTTGTAGCACAGTTACACTTTTTTTCATAACACCTGCTACCGATATATTCGGAATAACTTAGCCTCTGCGTAACTCGAAACGCGAAAATTTAAGATAGTTTTTGAAGCCACTGCGCTCCTTACATATGCGTGGCAGATCAGTGGATCGTTATAATTTATGGAGGCGAACTTACCCTGATCGCTTATCGATTAATCTTCGCTGAGCTCTCAGTAACATTTTCAATTTAACTGGAAATATTACTGGCGTGTTATAAATCACGGGTGTCCTCCGGCTCCTCGCGACAATTTCGGGAAGAGCACAACTTTAATTCTTAATTATGGGCTTGCTCGCCTTGTCGTATTTATTTTACTTTGTGAAATTATCTCTGTAGCAGTCCGGCAATAAATTTGCTCACGCGATCAATAATTGAGATGTTAATGCGGGTGCGGGAACATTAAAAATTGACCTGTTTATCTGTTCTCAAATCGTTGTTAACTTATAAGATAACGTGAAGTGTATTTTTATATGGAATAATGAAATAAATAATTAGGAAGTAGAACCTTCCACCGATGTGGAATATAATCAAAAGTTTATCGAAACGACGCGGCGGCGTATGATTGTTATACATTTAAAAAAAGTAAGCGAAATTGTGAACTAAAATTTGCCGACCGCTTACCAGTTCAATGCGGACATTCCAGGGGTGGTATTTTAATTCACAATTTGTCTCTCAATTTTTGGAATGCGAGCGGTAATGAGAAAGATACTAAAACAATCACACGCCTTTTACGATACAACATAAAAAGGATCCGGTATTTTCCGCCTGAAATATTTGTAACTAACGAGAATTTCGAAGGCTCTACAAGTGGCGAGCAGTATTTTTTCTTTAGGTTGGTGATATTAAAATACACTTCATTCGGGTGTTACCTTTAATAGTGATTCCAGTGATTATGCTAAAATAATGGGCATTTGCACGGCCGGGCGGCCGCTCCGAGAGGGCTTAAACTTTATAATTTTATAGTGTCCGACTGCCTGCTGACTTCAAAGTCCAGTTACTTGAGCGGATGAGCGTTTGATGAAGTTTTAATGACACAATCCCGATACCGCTGACTCGATTAACCTGGCTACTGGAGGCTCTGAACACCTATCTTTACCGGCGGTTGTTTAGTTATCGAGTGCCTAGTGCCGTATTAGTTATTACCCGACGCATTACCACTACCGACATCGCCTCCTATAGGTGTTTCGTCGATTTATTGTACCGCCACGTTATAGATCATTTGCTTTGATTACACGCACCCGGTTGGTGTAACTACGTAACAATGTAGTGGTCTATTTGTAATTGTTGCATTATTAACAATACTCCTGTTGCCCTTAGGCGGTTTCTAACTTCTGAAACTTGCTCCTGTGTTGTGAAATTGGCACTTGCTAGTAATGTAACTTATGCTGTAGTCCATTAAAAATTACTTTGATTATTCACTAAGTTTCGAGTTACACAAGTTATGACATTGAACAGTATTCTCAATAGAGTCCTTACTAATAAACGTAGCAATTATGCCAAACTATAAATATTAGCATTACTTTTTAATGATCCTTTCATAATGATCCATAAAAAACGAATGTATGAAGAAAATAACACACTGCTATCATATAAATAGCGTTAGTACCTACTGGCAGAACGTAGGTTTGTACTTAAGTTTTCTAAATCTCTTAATATTTTCAGTTCTTAGGTCTGCCATTAAAATCGAAATCGTAAAGTGTTTCCACGTAGGCCGCTCAGGATAGTCGTTTAATGCATGCCACTTAAATTTAAACTGGTCCCCTCGCCCTTCTTCAGTAACCATAAAAACGTAAGCCGACAAATTAAGATCGTAAGACACATTTATACGCACAGTATTTTATGCTTTTTATTTTGTGATTGCATGATTTACGCTCTGTCTCGGTCAATTTGTTCTAGATTTATACTTGTAGAATTTGCATAAAATATGGATCCTGTATATTTTTAATGCTATTAAAGTTTCGCGGCATTTAGACGTCAGTGACCACGATAGCAGATCTACTTTGATTCTCATAACGCAGAATTAAGATTTATTGCAATTATTATGCAATCCTTAACTTGTTTTAATTTACCCAAAATCCGTTTCATTATGTCTAAGTTATGCCGTATCGTATATTTATTGACATGTTGCTACATCTATGATTATTACTGATCCTATCTATATAACTTGTGAACAGGATGAGATCACAGCTGTAGAATCCAACATATGTATGTCTATGTAGTCATGATAGTGACAAACCATATAAACTGATTTTTTTTTAAATCATATCGATTAACAAGTCTAGATCGTAGAAGACTGTTCCGTTTTCAAAAAGTAAAAAGAAATATACTCAATGTTCGATCGATCTTATCAAATTGTATTATTTTATGGTAGATGAACGTATCGTGTGATGCAGAGTATCACAGTTTGACGACGCGTTAATGATTGAGAGAAGCAGGTCTGAACCCAGGGTCGCGCGTGCCATTCTCCCTGACTGACAAATGTAGAGGACAATCGAATGCCCGATCTATGACGAGCGCTTTGAGAAATTGATAGGGCGAGTGCTGAAAATCAAGAAACCATCGTTTTAACATTGTAGGGTATATACACGACTACACGTAGTAACTTAATCTTGCTATGCTTCTTTAAGCCAGACATTAAGTTATAATTTTATTACTCTTTGAAATTATCTAGACATTGCAAAATTTATATCTAAACTAGTTTTTATTTGTTGCGTCTATTTTAAAGGAAACTAAATATTAAGTAATTTAAATGACACTATACATAATTAAGATGTTATCATCTACACCTCTTTCGATTTGCATGGAAATATCTCATTATTACCACGTTTGTTTTGATTTGCATGCAGCAACTTTTGGAACAGTAGTTTTAGTTCAATAAAATTGATGTTTTATCGGCGACGTATTCTTGTTCCTAAAAAGTTATACTCGTTCTTAGGCAATCAGTTCATTTAATATTATGTTATCTATGTATTTAGAAATACTGTTATTGTTGTTATTATTTTATTTTGTTCTAAGTTAGTTATTTATTTTAAGGGAAATAATAATTAAATTATTTATAATTGTGTTATTGACATTTAAGTCAATTTTGACTTTTGTTCAGTAAACCGAACGTAAAGCGAATAAGTTACTAAGCGATATAAACACCTTGTCTGTAAAGTTTTGTTATTTTTGGATTGAATGCGACACTATTTTTTTTATTTACAATTATAATTATCTATTTTTAATACGGAGGAGTATTTTTGTGTAGTCAGTTTTTTTACTTGATCCAATTGTACATATTTATCCATATGAATTAGCAATTTTTTAATGATGAATGATCTTTAACACCAACACCGTCGATTATCTAATATATCTCATATTCTAAGCTTACAATTATTGTTTTTTTATTCACTGTATCTCGTTATAACCTGATACTTCACACTGTATTCGTTGCCTTTACTAATTTGGAGTGATGAGCAGCAATTCATTAGGTATGCAAAGAGTAGAGGGTTCAAGTTACACACATATAATATTTAACAAGATATTTAATATTAACATGGCTGTCAACATTCTTTTAATATCAACTTGAAAACTCAAGTATTTTAATACATAATTATGTAGGTTAATACGCAGAAACTTTCAGATAAATTTTACTGAGTACAACAATTATGAGATATTCAATTCAAACCTTCCTTACTGCCATCTATACATGAATCGAGTAGTTATAATATGAAGTATTCATAAATGTCATTATAACATAGGTAGCATCTAAATTTTAATAGTCAGCGTACGTATTCAGGCTGAAATAACGTAATCTATCAGTGAAACGTGTTAACATGTGTGCTGAATTGTGGGCAGTTAATAGTTCTAGATTTTATGGCTGTGCTAGTTGAAAGCCTTCGTTCGTATTACAACCGATCGTAATTGCACTCTTGAACGAATCGTTTATCATATTAGAGCTTTGAAACCGCTTGCAGCTCGGATTTATCGCATTCTAATTTGAACCGCGCCTAACAAGTACGTTCGAGGAAAACTTTGCACCTGATATTTCCTTATTATACGTACTCTAGTACAGTTGTAGGCTTGTAGGTATGTAACTGTAAAAAATAGTCGGTCGTGAAAATATTGGTTCTGTATAACTTTGTTTTATATTTCTAATGTTTTTTTTATTTCAAGCTGTGTTCACATTCTTATTCCCAAATGGGAGCATGTTAAAATTTTGTTCTATTTTTGTTGTGAACTTTATTTTGAGAGACACGGTGGGTTTTACATTTTTTTGTATTTAAAAGTTTTGTACCAAAAATGCGTTTAATATAATAATGATGTAGGAGTTGGTGTATATACGGCCGGTATCGATTTTTCAAGAATCATTTTATCTATTTTATTGTACTAAATAATAATGACTAGATAGTAGGTATACAATTAGATTTCATCTGCCTAAAAGTTAATTTTGATGTCGAACCCGTATGTGAGTAAAACTACTATAAAGCTAAATGGTATGAATTGATAATAAAGTTTGATAGTTACTATTAAATGTAACCCTATTCTTTAATTGGGCACATTAATACTCATAGCGTATTCATATTAAGTATGAAAGTAATTAGTTATAATTTGTGGCTCGAAAATGCAGGTGCAGAGTGGTCGCACGCCGTGTGCCGCGGTGGTCAAAGTTAATTACTAATAGCCTACGATTGTGTCGAATTATCTGGTTAATTTAAATCACAATCACCGTACACCATAAACATATTGGCCTTTGCCGCGGTCACAATAATACATCAGATTTACATAATACCAACATAGTTGTGCCTAATAATGTGAGCGTTTTAACTGTCGGGCGAACGGAAGACGAATGTTGAGAATTTCTTTTCATTAAGCCTACATTACGTACATGTGTATGCGTTGGTCGTAGTTATTCGTGGTGGAAGGCGATGAAACGCAGGCCAGCGGACATAAATCAACGCGCTACGACTGTATTTCTTTCGTAATCAGCTCATATCGGTGCTCGCGGTTGTGCCCGCCTAATTATTGTCGACTTTTACGATCGCCGTAACGAGTTTTCACTTGGAGCCAATCACGATTTTACGGCGTTGTTGTTAAGTTTTTAATTATTAATATTCCACAAAATTATTTCTTGGTGCGTCCATGTAAGCCAAATGTAATACACTTAACAATTTAAAAATATATTCAACGTTTGATAGGTTTTTAAAGTAGAATTAACTTAATTAATTATTCTTATAATACATTAAATTAATAGGATTACTAGTTAATATGATAATACTAATCAATAAACTATTGTAACAATTGGTTAAATGTAATTAATTCGGTATTTAAATCGTTTTATTTGCATAATAGAAACTCGGTAGTGGTAAAAAGCCATCGGACGATCCCCGCTTGGATGAAACACAATCTTATTTATGATCGCATCTCCCAAGAATGCTGGCTACTCCTGTTCGACGTCGGCGTTTGTATGTTTTATGTGTAGGAATCTAAATTTCTTATCTCTGATATTAACATATTGATTATGCTTCCCATATTGATGTGTGACAGACATGGCGATTCGACGTCTGTACGAGTATCTGTATTTAGATATAACTATACATGATTTACATACATCTACATGTATGTATATACTGGTACAATGTTGAACTAGTTGCTTCCAAACGCGGTGTGAGCTTGAACGCGCTCGTTAAAAATAAATTAACATCGATCTCCACTTCCATAACGCACTGAACAAGTTTACATCTGCAATCGAATTGTAAGCACGTTATTATAGAGATCGTGAAATGCCGCACTTGATAGCGTTATGATTTATTGGTATTGGATTTAATAAATAATTCTATTCCACGACATCGAGTATACGTGTCGTAAAATGATTAAAGTAAAAGCTATTTCACTACTCGATAACAACACTACGGCGAGCCGGTGCGACTCGGCGGGGCGAGCGCACTAAGGTTTCTCACATCGACTTGATCAAGTTATCTCGGAATCTAAACACAGCATAGATGCAAGCCGTGATACCCGCTTCCATCTCTAAGATGTCGAGGTGTCTGGATATTAGGAGCGTAAGCAATTTGTCAAGTTAGATGTACGTTTTGTTAACGGTAATCCGTTTACTGAAACGTTTATGGGGATCATTGGGTGCTTGGTATTTTACATATGAATACACTTGAAATTATTTTGTGTGAGGTCATGGTAATCATAAAAATGCACTGTCGTCGAAACTTAAGTAAAATGTACATTTTTAATTCTTTAAGTAGTTCTCAGCTTGCAGAATTGGTCCACACAATCATGCAAGTTAAATAAAATATTTAACGACATTTTAACGTGTAATCGTAGATAGTTTTCTGTCTCGTAATGGTACTTGTAATTATTTAATTTAATTTAATTAAACGATACGACCGACGATTATTGCTAGTAACGACTTAATGTAAGGCGATGCTGATGATTGTTTTTAACATTTGTGATAAAACAATTTTACCAAAGCAATAATAATGATGGTTATTGCTATATAACACGAAATATAATTATTTAAGTATTACTTCAGAATTATTTCAAATTATAAGTAATGTTATAATTTGCGTCGGTACAGAAAAAATATCTTGAACTTGTATGACTTAATGTTTGTAAAATATAAAGTTCTTTAAGATTACTTGGGCACTTGTGTGGCGTGGAACCTCTTACTTTAACAGTTTTTATTGTGAGAGGAGAGCCCAATATTTAGATGATATGGTTTTAGAATATCTTTAGTACGAGTTTTTTTTTTGGTTTCTCCTTATTCATAACATTCCGCATTGTTGACCTTTCTCAAAGTAGTTTAATATTAAGATCCGTATATAGGTTATCAAAGTTGATTGCATGAATTGTATAAGAAAATCTCATAGTGAAGGGTTGTGATAGTTTGCCCTCTATAACTAATAAGCCCGCCGCCTGTGCTTGCCATGTGACGGCCGAGCGGAACTTTTGATCGAAGTTGCTACTTATAGTTCCTCTCGACGTGAAAAAATTATAGCAATTTCAAAGTAATATTAAGCATTGTTAAGGAAAACTTTACCATTGACACTAGCAGCAATATTTTTACCTTTGCTCGTATATAAACAAAAAATTAAATAATGAAAATAAGAAACAATGAATAATCCCCGTTTCATTTATTAATACCTCCAGCTGACTTGTATTAATATATTTTTTCGAAAACGTCTGGCAAATCTTGTCCGCACACGGCGAGCCCCTGACAATTTATGAAGCAATCAGCCGTTTCTTTCCCGAGTTTATTTTGGCATTATTTATTTTATTTGGAGGATGGTGCTGGAAATTGTTTGGAAGGTTGCTTAATATTCATTGATCTCACCTCACGATTTGTTTACGTCGATGCGCGTAGGTGCCGAGGAAAGGAGTTCTCAAATTAAAAGGCAGCTCGGTCTGCTTCGCCGGCCAACCAGTGAATATATAAATGACCTGAAAATATAGACTCCAGTGCGTTATGGTAAAACTGTTCCTTAATTACTTTATAAAATTTATCTATAAGATTTTATGCAGCGCTAGGTATGCCACGTCGTTTCACCCTTGACAATTTGTTTAAAAAAGAATCGTAAAATATTTAAAAACCATTAATTTAATAGATAAAAAACAATATTTAGAATATGTGCGTGAATCGTAATATATATTACAGTTATTTTATGTTATTTAATTTTGTCATGGTTCGATAATTCCCACGACTACGCCGGGTATAATTTAATTTGACGCGAGTACGATACCTTATTCGGGTGCAGTAGAGCAACAGCATGTCAAAGTTTGTCAAAGGCTTTAGAGGCTGGCGTGAAATTTATAATTTTAAGGAGATGCGTCTTCTAAAATTAGTTCACAATTTTAGAAAGTGAGATCACTAATTCTTTGTACCGAGATATGTGTAACAAATTAATAATAATGTAGACGAATTGTGAGATTAACCGATTATGTAGTTTTCCTGTAAAGGAATGTTGTTTTAAGTATTACGTAAACCATAAAAATCTATCCATGTGAAATAATCCAAATTAATTTAAATTACTTCGGACAAGTAAATGCACAAAAGTATCGTTGGAAGGAGGCGAACTAATTAAAAGTTTTCTTCTGTACTAATAATTCGTTTGACTGTCAGAGTTTTGCGTCGTTAATTTTAATTAAAGAAACGCGGAGCGGAGTTTGTAATAATATTAAAGCATTGAAATTGGTGATCCGCTAAACTTCGACATTCTGTTCGCGGATGACCGTCCATTCGTTTTAATTAACCCTTCTGTGGGTCTCATCTGCCTCGCTATTAGAAAAGTTTCAAATTTTTACCAACTTGCGGTACCGCAATAAATCAATTATGATACTGCTACTGGGTCCCACGAACTCGACATCCACTTAGTTTATGACAAAGTTTTTTTTATTTCAATAACTTGCCTAGCTGGTGCCCGCGACTTTGTCCTCAGAAACATTTGGCTCTAAACATGTAGTCATATTAAACACAAAATAAACTTTTAACTTTTAGTTTTACATTAGTTATTTTACCTTTTGAATTCCAAGAGATCGTATAACTTGTAACAAATGCTACATATTAGATGAAAGCAATTTCAATTTTCGGTTTGTGTCACTGCCTTCCTAATTTCGTGCGTTCCTCCCCTTTGTCCACTTATTAATCCTGGCTTTGATTAAGACTCCGCGTGATGTATTTCTTGCGCGCGTACGTAATGGAAAGACATACGTCAAGTGTCCACGTTATTGGCTAGAGGATTGGCTTAATAGTGCCGATGGCTGCCATGCAGTAAATTTTGTCCTCCCCTTTTTTTCTTCGACATTGCCTCCAACGTTTAATACTCGCACCTCATGCGATATAATATCCATTTGTAATACTCGTCTTAATAAGAATATAACTATAGAACCAAATTAATTTAGATCTATTTAAATAATTTCCAAATGCCGAGCCGATGAGATGGGAATGTGGTGATAAAATTTATGATTTTTAATTATCACAATCAAACAAAAGCTATAAAATTATGCGGTTTTTTATATTTAAATCTATTGAAAATAGTTTACTATATTTGGATAATCAGGGGTCATTTGCATGCTAATAACATTACTGAATGATAATCCCCGACTTCTAACTTTCCGATTTTCGGGGTCAAACTGTACGATAAGTTATCTATATAGCAATTTATACGAAGCGTGGACATCACGTTACAAAGGTCTTTTGATAATAATCTCTTAAAGATTTGAAGATTATTTTTCGTTACGATACGTACTTTAAAGCGGATTAGGCATGACATGAAGTGCGTTTGGAAAATTCTTGTAACAATTTATATTTTACTAAATAATGAGTATGCTGTCAATTTGTTTTGTAATTTATCAAGCTTACCTTTTGTAGTATTAAGCTGTTCTTGTTTAATATTTTATTTATTTCAACATAAAGTCCTTACGAAATTTAACATTATTATTATTATACCAAACACGATTACTAGTATACAAGGTACTCTAAAACAATTTCATAATATATATTTTTTATATTCTTATGTTAGGGTTAATATTTACGATGTATTGAAGGATATTTACAAGCTCACGTGAACTAAATCACTCGGACGGAGCCTGGCCAGGAGGATTGTTCAAGGCATACGCAGCCAAGATGAATAATCGTCCGTCGTTTTGTTAACTAGTTAACGGTGCAGGAGAGTTCTTTTACTCAATACATCAATGAGACGTCACTTTTTGTTGCGCGCCTCGAGACGAGAGCGGTTTGGCATGTTATAAACACGTGTCAAGAAGAAACCTAACGTGTGTCATAGTTCACTATTTTAACAGCAATTTATCATGTCGCTCGATCGTCGGTTAATTTTTTGTTGTCCAATTAATGCGTGAGCCGATGGGAATGTCGAACGCCGTAACATTGAACATCCTTTCACGAATCTGACAAATAATTTAATCATGGCTAAGACAAGCAATTAGTGCTGATGGAAATTATACTATCACGCAATACGCACTGTCAGCGTCTTGGCTTGTTACTGTTGGATGGTTATTGGGAATGAGTGAACATTTATTAAAAGTATTGAAATTTTTAAAACTTTTAGCTGTTTATGTTGTCAGCAATATGTATCACTTTAATTATTATAAATATCTTAATAAAGTCCTCTGTCTACGTAATCTAGTACGTAATATTATAATAAAAATATTTCCTGGTACAGACCAGTATAGTAAATGATAGGATCAGTCGTGGTAGGACTTATTAGGAGAGATCTAGGTATAACTAGGTAATCTTCAATGGACTTGTAAGTTCGAGGACGAATTTAAATCATGCACACAGTGATGTTAGAATTTAAGGTGATAGTTTTACTACAGAGTATAAAAATTCAATGCTTTAAAATTAAAGTTTAAAATTTTGTAAGAGTTGTAAATAAAATGGTATTTTAAAATCATAAATCATTTTACATGACCAAATAGATAGCTTGTTAATATAGAGAAGTTGCGGTTTCATTTACCTACTGTCGTTACATTTGCATTTTAATGTTTTCCTTTTTAATTTAAATTTTTGTTGTTATTAAATTCTCTATCTTGTTGGCATTGATTCTGATTTTGATTGGATACAAAATTAGTGCTGTTTTATGGTTCTGATTGAATCGATGTCGGTTACTACTGTTTACGATTTTGGTTATCTTGTAAACATATTTTGATATTATATTGTGTCGTTAACACAATGACATAAGGACGAGAATCGTCGATACATAAATCAGTGTGTCATAGTCGTCAAATAAAAAAAAAACAAAATAAATTCTTAGGTACCTATATGAAGAAAATATTTACCATCTTCTTTCTCGCTGGTTTTTCTGCTCAAAAGTGCCTTGAACTTTAAACCACTTCGCATAACGCATTACGTTGGCTTCTGAATATTAAAGTTTTTTCGCTCTTCGCTAATTTCTTAATCTACTTGAACTTTATGGACATAGTGGCTTTAAAAATGTTTATTGCGAGCGTTGCGTTGGTTCAAAACGTTATAATAGCTTTATCCAGTTTATGTTCAAGTTTTGTTAACTTTTTCACATAGCTGTTTCAAATAGGTATTAAATTGCGTTGTTAATTGAAGATAGGAAGCTGTCTGTTTAGCGAGTTCCCTTTGTTCTAAATTGTATTGAGTACGGTTGATTTATTGATACCGTAAACCTGTGTATAACTCAATAGTCTTCATTTTTTATTTCCAACTTCTATTTGCGTCGTAGCATGCTAGTGTAATTATTATTTACGAGCCCTATTCAGAAAGTAATAAGTTTATACTCGCTGTTATCTAACATACGTTTCCTACAAGAAATTAATCGCTGTTCTAATACGCATACACACATAGTGACTCGCGCCTGAGACGGTGTGAGAACGGCCGGTAGCCGCGCTCATTAAATCGAATGAATCGCCGAAGAACATAATGGCGGTTCGCCGCGAACATGGCAAATTATATGTCAGACAATGTCATTGTGATAAATAATTCAGCCGCTCCGTCCCGTCCTAGTGGCTATAACATAACGGCCTATTCATGCCGAAGTAGCCACCGAGTGGAACGGTTATGTTAAAAGTTTACAAAAGCTCACAACGTCCAGATGCTGCCAGTCTGTATTTTTAGTGATATCGTTCTTCTAAGATTATCGCAAGTGTTCTTCCACTTCTGTTCGCTCTACACTCCCGTACTTCTATTACGGCGCGCTTTTGTCCACATCATTATAAATATACTCTTTCCGTACTCGATCGGAACGTAGTGTGTGCTTTGGTGGAGTGTAGCTCGAAGATGTAAATGTTCAAATATGTTGTTTAATTTTATACAGTGTATAATGTTCTCGACTGCACATTTACAAAGGAACTGACATTCTTCCTTGTCAATGATCTTAATATATCACACAACAGTTATAACATGAGTTCGCTAGACTCATTAAAACTAGGTGCCAAAAATGGAAAAATCAACCGACATTAGAGATAAAAAATGTTCGAACGAAACCTGTTCGGCGGAAACTATTTTACGGATTAGCTTCCAAACTCGTGATGTAAAAGTGTTTAGATGTGATGAATTATACACAACGATATCCACTTTAGATAAATCCGTGTAATTAATTAGGAATCTATATTTTTTTGTTCAAGAAATTCGATAACCAAGCAATTATGTCACATTAATTAATATATTATTACGATATAGGTTCGAAAAACAAAGTATTTTGATTTAAAAGGTGTTTGGCACTTGAGAAAAGTTGATACCTCTTGGATTTGAAATGGAACACTCACTCAATATTACAAGCCTATACTCAAGACATCAGTGATAAAATGTTATACGGCCACAGAGAAGATTTTAAAATCGGGTTAATAGATTTTAAGACAAGCACCAATAAAAAAATGAACAATTTTTTTTTCAAGTCGTTTTTTTTTAAACTGCAATCTTATATTAACTTAGAAGTAATTCAAAAGTGTATAAACGCCGCAGTTTGTAATAACTCCGTTAGATAGCACCATGTTACTCGTCTTCTTGAGCTCATTCCCGTTCAATGTACCGAGTAACAATATTTGTTGATAAATGGAAAGATAAACTGTATATTTTACACCGGCGATGTTACAAATTGATATACTCGCGGTACAGCGGAGTATTTTATTGTTGATCTGAACTGTGTGTGCGTGCATTAAAACATCTATCTAACACGCTTATATAGATGTGGTATCACAGCGCGCACCGATCGTAAATGTCATCTGAAAATTTATATTCATTACGATTAGATAACAGTCCACAATGGACTAGCTATTGTTGACCGCGTGTACACTCTGATCGATGTATGATATTGCGTTTTTATAGGTGACGTACCATCCCACCATTTGTAACTTTAGATTTATATTACACTGGAGTTTAGAACCAGTAGGATATATTGGGTGTCACATAGCCGCCAAGTATTCATGTTTTACGATTAATTAATTTATAAACGTCCACCATGAGGCTGTTTAATTTCAAAAGAGTGTCTTTCCAGGCAAGTTAGAATGTGTTATTATTAGATAATAAATGTTTTAATAACATTTTTATTACGCTTCCTCATTTTATCAATGTTTGTATTCAAAATAGCTTCATAAACACCCATAGAAAACACTATCATAAAATACTGTTGTGACTAAATTAGTAGGAGGACTAAATTATTGCTCTTGGCTTGAAATTTTTAAACAGACCAATTAGTGAAACTTAAACGCTGAATGAAACCGAGGGATACATCGAGTGTGAGATAAGTTCTTTCATAACTTGTATGTGCCATAAAACCTTAATGATTGTTCATGTTAGATAGGTCTCTTTTCACTGGACCTAATTAACAAGTAGTACGTATTATGTGTAATGAAAATGTACCTACCGGTAATTGAAACAGTGCCGCCTTTTATTGTATTACAGTAAAACAATTCAGAAGTTTCAAATAAAACATAATTGGTGCTGAGAAGCGAGGCAGTGAAGAAAGCGAATACACGACCGCGTACGCGCAGCAATTGGCAACTCTGCTCAATATCACCGATTTACGATGATCCATTTCCAATTTTACGAGCTGCCTGACGTGTCCATTTAAACAAGAACTCTCATTCTTTGATAGGTCCTTCTCGCCGACGCACATGACGAAGCACTCTTGGAGGGATCGGTGGATCTTGTTTAAACGGTGAATCTCATTCCACCACTCCTATATGCTGTCCATAACATACCGGCAACTAAGTTCAGTAGAATGTATATTACAGCAGCAATGTAGTTCAGCTGGAAGCTTGACGGTTTGAAGTTCGTTTCATTTTAATTAAATATATGACGCATATCGAGGTTAATTTTGCAAATGGATGTGTAATAGATGTTAACGTAAAATTATCTTTGTTAAGGTGAATTTCATTTCCGCATATTTGTTGAAGCGGTATTTAGCGTTCATGTTAATAAATGTGAAACCACACAGTGCGGTTCGTTGCCGCACTTTGTCTAACATACGGTGCTTTGGTAGAAAGCTAGCAGCACTGCGGTTCGCGATGAATAATCGCATACAAAACCAATGCACAATGGCCAATGCGAATGTTTAAATGCCCTATTAAATCTTACGGCCTGCGTAGGATTCTGTGGGATTCAATTACGTTTTGTGCGCGATGAAAGGCACCGGAGTTGAACGTGTAAACCGAGCCGCTAGCCGCGGGAACACATCCCAACACCTCGCTCTCAATGAGCCCTGTCACAAAAGGTGAGAAATAAGAACGGTGAACAACACGTATCGTGCCGGGGGCAGATTGAATAAATGCTAAATTAAATAAGAGCAAATAAAACCGACCATTAATGAGTAAAAGGCGTCTCGGATAATTCGAGTAGTGTGACGTTCACAAAAGCTCGGCCGGTCGCCGCGTCTCGGTTGCCTACCCTGGGTGAAATATTTAAATGCGGATTATTTGATTGAATTCCAAATGTGTTGTCTTGCCTCCGTTTAAGTATGTATGCTCTTTTTACGAAATTGCATGCTGACTTTGCCTTTGAAATAAGTCCTTCCTTTGAAATTAATGCTCGCGCTGACAATTTGTGAGCACTACAGAATAGAACAATTTCGCTGAAATCGTGAATAGCATTTGTCTGTATTATTCTATTCGTAAAGTTTTCCAAAAAAATGTAAGATTGCGTATGTACATTAATTACTAATCGGATGATTATAGGAGCGTTTCACTTATTTTACTAATCTACTACAGTAAATTCATTATGTTATTAATATACATATTAAGAAAGGTGTTTTATTTCGCTAAAAAATATTTTTAACTAGAACTGCAAAATTGATAAAAACGTTCATTTAAACAAATATGCCCTTTATGTTTCACTGCACATAAGTTTATCTTCGTGAAAATAGCGTCATCGTTTACCCTAGTGGCTACATAAATAAAACTTTTTCTATTCGGAAACCAATTATCATTTACATATCATAGACGAAGGCCCGACAACGTACCGCTCACTCGTTGATCGTCAATATATTTACCGTAATGCCACTTTAACATGACACCTCACTTCGCCTAAGCCCCTACAAAATATAGAGCAGAGAGGTGAGATTCTAGCACGTTCTACAGTTCTCCTTTAGCTGGATGTGTTAGGTGGAAGTGTACCTATAGGCGCATACGTGAATTCCGTAAGTACCAAAACAAGACGACCAACCAAATCACCTTTGTTAAGATTTTATCTCACCGTTAAATACTTCTAACCATTATAGAATATCGATCGTCTTTTTCATGCCGGTAGGGCATCGTTTAATTCGGGTTGTTGCCCTTGAGTGTATTTTGAGTATGGTAAATGATTTTTTTTTGTTAGGATGAAAGTAAATTGACGAAGTACTAAGGATGAAGAATGAATATTAAATTTAGAATAAAAAATATTTTCACTTATTTTTTTTGTGGGTTCAGTTATTAGTTAAGAGTTTTGTTTGATGTGCTCGTATCATTTTAAGAGACGTTTTTCACGTGAAAATACACTTTTTCATTTATTGATACCCTGTGATGTTCGGTGATGGCAGTGTACCACATAAATTGGCTCTGAACTTTAAAGTCAGATAAAAGAGTCTAAAGTGTAGATAGCTAATTAAACGATCTCTCGTAACACTAGAGAGAGTGTTAGTAGAGACTCACACTACTCTTGCTGTTCACACAAAACCCGCTATTGACTGCTATTGACGTCACATTTGTACCGACCTCATGTTAAATGAACGAACCTTACGCATTGGGCTATTTTAATTGGGCAATTAAAATGTGTAAAAGTTGTTATTTGACATGCTTAAATTAAACGTATTTTGTTTACTTGATTAAAGATGTACCTATAGTTAATTTTTTCTCCTTTAGTTTAGATAATTACTTCAAAAGCTGTTTCGTCGTTTAATAAATTGAGTGTAAAAATTATGTATTATGTCGTATATTTATGAATTTTTTTTTATGTATACTCAAAGTTTTCTTAGAAAATTATTGTCTTTTCCGGTACCTAATTGATAAAATCAAATGTTTCTTCTCAAATCTGTGCTGCAAGTACCTGTAAGAAAAACGGCATACATTTTGGAATCTGAATAAAATACAAAAACTTCGAAGATGCTTCTTTTGAGCTGTAATAGATTTGGCATGATTGCCTCAATTTGATTAGACGTTACAAGTAAAGTGGAATAAAAATAGAAAGTTTTGAATAAACGAATTTTGTAACAACACCACTGAAGAACTGTTGGGCTCAGAAGACGGAATCCGTCCTTTTTATGAAGATCGATGCTTTGTTACTTACTGGCTTTTTATAACTATCTTATTAAGAGCGAGTGCGGTAAAGAGGTTATCACCAGAGAATCTGTTTTTCCTAACATCGAGTAGCGTGACTTCGTCTTTTTATCATTTAATTCTTACATAAAATACATTGCAGGAAAAAAAGTAGAGTATATCTACTTGTTTGTTGAAAATAATAACACCCTGATAACATAATTGAAATAAGAATATGATAATCAAATTAATTCGGTACAGGCAATTTAATCAACATGGTCGTTCATAATAGCGTATAATTTGCGTCAAAATTGTTTTGCGTTCAATGAAGATCGTTAGTACAGTGAGTCATAGTGGAACAAACTACAGCACGTGATGTTGTTTGGTTTCGTAATCACACCTTAAATATAGGTTTCGTCTTGTGATGTTAACTAGGAACAACGATGTACTATGACTTTTTCGTTAATGGTTGCCAAGCGATATATTTAATCAGCGATGTACGTAGTATATTATTATTTAAATCAGTATTCTGTCTTATTAAGTTTTAAAAACAAATATCGGTTATTATAGAGTCTTATGAAAGAATGTAATTCGTTTTTTTTTAAGTAACGGCTGCCAATCGGGCCACCTGGGAAGTCATGGTAAATGGTCGCAACCGCCCATGGACATTTGTAACTCAGAGGCAGCTACTCGTTGCTGATCAATAAAGTGTACATGTACAAATATAAGTATATTCATATTAAATGTGACTGATAATGAATTATGAAAATTTGTAGGAAGGTATTTGAAAAGTAATTTCTTTATTGGAATAAAAAGGAGGGTAAACATTTGTAAGAGAATAAAAGTATAATTCGAGTGATTTATTGAAAATAGAAATTTTGTTCAAACAAATATCAATAGAATAATTAAAATAAATCCGCTCATAAACTAGTTCTCCATTTCTTTATAGCGCACTGCAAGCTAAATGCGATTAGGCAGATTCAAAACTATCACCATGTAGGAGCTGATATCTCATTAATCAAAATTCAATGATTTACTTTATTCTTTTATGTGACTTGCATTTGATTCGCAATTGAGTAGGGTTTGGTCAGAGATAAGTGCAATAATAATTTGATATATTGGACTCAATGATGTTACTAATTTTTGATGTTTTCATCTAACGTAAGACATGGAAAATAGGTTTAGGTATCGAAAGGTATTTTGTTGTTTTGTAAAAATTTTATTAAATTAATATTGTCTGTGTTCGACCTCACTTACAAAGAACCTGAGTTTAGTTTACAATATATTATCTACTTCTATGAACAGCTGACTGTCGTAAGTCTGGTGAAAGATAACAGTTTGAATAATTTGTTACATTGTGTACATAGGTACTTTACACATCATAGTAATAGCATTTTTAGGAAAAAATGTATTCTATAGAGGTTTCGATAGCTTGTATCTATGACTATTTATCTGTACGTTTATAATATTACGTGTATAGCAAATAATAGCACGGCAATAGAACTTCCTATCGTATGTCATCGTAATAGTGATCACAGTGCTTCGCTGTCCTCAATAGCCGATGCGATAGACGCATGCGCTCGTTGAACTCTTTTGTAAGGAGCGGCCGCTACACTATGATGGCCTTGTTTTTCTCCGCCTATAATGAGATTTAAAGTCCAAACATTTGTGGCAGAATGTAACACGCTCCAGGTTATTAAAATGAGACAAATTTATTGCCGCTCTCCGATTATATGTTCGATAAACGCGCAGACCGGTGATTATGATATCTGGAGAGTTTAATCGTAAGATAGATACGAAGTCGCGTTCCGTTCCACACTAAACCAGTACTAATAAAAATGAAACTAGTTACGGGCGGATCGTATTCGACAGTTTACGTTGGAAAATCAACAAGGTGCCGGTGAGAGGGTTACAAGTCGGAACCGCGGTGCGTTATCGGCCCAATCGGCTCGAACAATGCAACGAATGTTTCAATATAGACCCGACAGCATTTTTAACGTTTCATCGACGCTGTAACAATCGTAAAATAAATTCTCTACGCCTTCTCAGAGGTCTGATTAATGTTGTACACAGTGCGGCGTCGCGTTTATTTTTTCACCTCCGTGTTATTCTCTAGGTTAATTTATGAGGCTGGTCGGGGGACCGACGTTCGTATGTGCTCAGCTAGTTGTTCTCCTGTTTTCTCATCGTTTGAACAGTACCCGGGAAATGTTTATCAATAATTAAATCAATTCTATGCAACGGTTTCTATTATGCACAGTTCCTTATTGCTCGCTGTTTTTCTACGGATTTTATTTATTTCTTTCTCTTCGTTAATGCACTTCGTTTTTAACTTAATATTTCAGAGTTTAAATATATTTTAGTGAAACTAATTGAATGAAATATTAGCAAAAAGATTTGGTCACAGGTATCTAATTATAAAGAATGTTGGTATTGTAGTTTATTACACATAAATTAATAGTCTTAATTGACGTGCAACGTTACAAGTTAAACGATAAACAAGTAAGTGGTAAGTAAGTAATATAATGTTTAAAATGAGATTTTATAAAATAAAAACAATGGTCAAAACCAAGTAAGCTTTTGCCTACGAAGGTATTAGCATCGCAAAGAATAATATTATTTATACGACGTTGAAAATGAATATTCGATAACATCTGGAGGCACGGCAGTGCCGACTGCAAGTCGAGCGCGAAGCAACACTGCCGTACCATCCTTTTCTGGAACCATTT
>DWKA01000087.1:0-23982 GCA_018249155.1 Panoquina ocola ocola
CATTAAATCTGAGATGTTAATGATGGTGATATGAAAGTATAACGTACAAATGCAAGGACGATTTAATTTTAGCATCACAAAGTTTCACAACTCTCTCTTAGTTGATAACTCGACTTTGCCAACTGGAAGCGCAATCACAAGGCTTTTACTGAGTGCGAAGTCTATTATGCTGTTCCGCAGTGTGTTCGAGGGTATTAACATTCGCTGTGATCTCAGATTATGGCACAGTTTAGCAAGTGAACGCGTCGCGTTGCATGTTGCGCGATATGCAGTCGTTATGCAGCGCTGGCTCGGCCTTCGCCACGGCAACGGTCCCATTGTGCCGGCTCACAATGAACACTTAGAAACTGGATATCAACGTCTTTTGTACATACACGCTTCGAGGTAATAATATCAACACACCGAAACTGTTTAATTGGTTTAAAGTTGCTCCTTTTATCACTTAAGCTTACGCTTGCTCTTTCAATCGTGCAATTAGCTTGGAGGTTTTTAAGTGTTTTCGTGTTATCGCTTGAATTTTATGTTAATTTACGTATACAATTTAAATACGTTTCGTTTATTGCGTGGACCTTGTTGTTACGTATAGCGTTTTATACAGGGATACGTGTGGTTCACCTTTACCACTCGAAATTGCTCAGTTAACCACAAGAGAGCACATAGTAACCGGGATTTCCAATAACATAGGGGGAATCCAATAGCCATCACTCTGACAGGGGTCAAATGACTAAACAACCGAAGAATGTTTAGAGCGGGCATCGATACGCCGGCTTTTCATTACTTCACACGAGTCATAATAGCTGACTAGAAATGAGTATTGACGTTACAATATCGATTATTTATGATAATTCCTTACGAACATTGATGCACTTTGTGTGGTCTGTGTGAATTTAATAAATTAATGGTCGTAGTGATAGATGATCTATTCAGACGGATATCAATTAAAGCTTCAAGGGAAATTTCTGTCGTAAAACTAAATTGAAGGAGTAAGCACTAGACGTATTAGAAACATAAAAGCCTGCCATAAAATACTGAAACTGATGGATAATGAATAAGAATAAGGTTGTTGGGTTACTAGTCAGGATCTAAGACGATTAAATAGTATAGTTCCGTATATCGATATATTCGTAAATATTCGAAAATAGTGACATTGTCGGAAAAATTATCTGATCACAAAAGGAAGGCCAATCAGTGTTCTCAGATTTTTGGTCAATGCATAAAATACTAAATAAACTAACATTGGGTTTCTAAGCTCAATTGTAGCCGTTTTGAGATAGTCATAAATGTTTTTGAACAAAATTCTTGTTATCTCTCAATTTATGGTTGCTTGGCGTAATAATTCCGGGTTGTGGACCTCCCAGCACATATTGTACGTCATTTGGCACGAGATAAGGTCGAATAAACCGCCCTCGCAATCCAAATCCCAAATTGCCCGGCAAAATTTCACAGCCCTTTGTTCAATAGAGTTATTATAACGGGTCACTGATTTGAAAAGAATCCCTTTTACATTTTTTCCTTACATGTTGTTTTGAGGCAAAATTGTAACGATAGTTTGGATCAAAGATAAAAATTTAAAAAAAGATTACGCATTACATAAGAACGTCTAAACGGGCAATATTTAGATACTGTTTCATTACTTATTACTAAAAAATATATCCCTCTTGGCTGTCTAGACTATGAATTTGTTTCTGATTGTAGGTAAATGTATTAACTCTAATTAGGTATCAGGCATGTCACAAAACCGTCAGCAAGAATACTGACCCCAAATTTAATACATAATGAATGAATTTCATAGTTGTGTTTGTACAATACCCTTATTACAAATCAATATATTGTAGAAAGCTATTGTAGCATTGGCAAATCATATTTGCTATTCGATGAAAGGAACAAAACGTGTCTCGATTGACATTAATCGCTTATGACTAATTTGCGTTGTAAATTAATTCAGAAACCAGACGAAGCTAAAGTAAACACAAGTGAACCCAATTCGTTTTTAGTACTGCGAACGTCAGGTTGCGAGTGTGAGTATGCTCGTAGGGTGAAAGCGGGGGTGGTAAACGACGGAGTTTCCTCGGTTGCTATGACGACGCCCTGCACGTGGCCCATCGCTCTTCGCAAACTGCCTTCGAAACCGAATTATTCCAGGGAAATTCGCAACGTCGAGAGCATCGATATTCGGTGTTCTATCGAATATAACGTTTGAATAACATTCCATATCCACATATTCTCCGTTAAACGTATTTGGAAACGATTGATTTATCTATCCATACTAATCCTTTGCAAGTGGTAAATTGCGCCATAAACGATGTTACGTAGGTACATAATAGACATATTATGCGTTACACAATCGAACTGTTAATTGTTTATCGATGCATCATTATTTATAATAATTGTACCTTTCAAATAAATAAGCAGACGGAAGATTTAAATTGATAATCACGCCTCCCCTAAATTTTTACGAGAGATTTCGTCATTATTTTATAGAATACGTCTGGTCACGAGAGGGTGTGATTGTGCGGCCGCCCCTACTCTTAATTGCATTTTATTTATTCAGTGCCTTGGTGCCCTCTAACTGCGTCGGTGGCAGCCCGGGGAAAACTTTCCACTACTCGCTCATTAGTTAATTCGTAACTCTTTACATGTAATACGTGATGTGGCGCTACATTTCGTTTATTTACCGTAACTACACAGAAGAAAAACAAAGCTTTGGGACGGTTAAAAATTGCGATGATGATAATGACTTTAATAATACAAAGTTTAATTTTATCGTATACGTAGTACATGACAATGATGCTATAGTTTAACCCTCATCAAGTGTAAGATAACAAGATTGACCTAAATTACTAGGTATCCGTCAATAGCTTCGGTCGTATCGATTTTTAAATAAGCAAAAGTACGCAATTCTAATAACGCAGTGAATCCCACAGTAATATAACCACATGATTCCTCAGTTAGTGGGTTTACGAGTTAGGTACGGTCTCCGAAGTGCGATTTCTCACGTATACTGTCCCATAAAATTTACATTTTGACCCATCTAAAATTACATCACCGCGGGAGCAAAGTTTTTGCTTTCTGCTGATGTCATACCTGCTGAGTAATAAAACCACCCCTCGTGGTACTACAAATCGATACCAGGGTCTTTGCACATTACATATTTATTGCTGGGATTCCGGAGCACTAAGGAAAATGCTAATGAACCATCCCCGCAGTAATGTTACTAGACATTACTAGCAGAACTGTTTGCCAGTATTCATTTAGTGTATTCACTGATATTCACAATAAAGTACTTTATGGACTGCTTTGAAATTGTTATATTAACAGCTGATGTTACTGATGTACTGATAATACTACTTAAAAGGTATAATAGAAAGTTAAGCAAATCTAAAGTTCGAACTCAATACAAAGCCCGTTGAAACGTATTCGACTGAGTAACTTTCATAAAGTTAGGTGTTATAAATAAAACGTATGAGCGCCGCGGGCTCTAGCGGCATTCATAAGCCGCTTCCAAACTTTTCATTAATTACTACCGCCTTCGTCGACCAACTTCTCTCGTTCAATAAACTAGACGAGGAAATATAGAGCTTCTAATTAAGTATACAATTATACATGCATTGGAGTTAAACAAGGCTTAAGTGAGGATTGCTTTAATTTAGGAAGGTTTTAGACTTAGTTACAAATTTTAAAAAAATTGGTAAAATATGATTGAAATTGTATATTTCAGTAACATCTTAATACTGTTCTTAGAATTGTCTGACCACATTAAGTTATACACTATTTAATTACGAATATTAATCATGATGGACTCAAATAAAAATACGAAGAAAGAAAAAAAGAATTAAAGATGCACGTATCTACCTACCTATACACAATAAGTAAAACAAAGAAATACTATTGACTGCATGCTTATTTCTTTTGTCTTACACAGAAGTGACTTTCGAACTCTACATCGAATACTTCCTTCTATCAACGGAACGAACAAGTGCCAAACATTTTCGTACTTAAATTTTGAACTTTAACTTAACATTGATAGATTTAAAATTAAATAAATTCCATATGATTACGTTTGAAGTAGTAATTCATTTGGTATTTACAAACAACTCGTGGCCTTGCATGAAGTCCATAACCATGTTTAAACCTACATAATGTTATGACGTGGTTCTCGTTTAAATTCATTTATAAACGGTGACTCATTATTACACACAGTTTCCTCGGATACGATCCTGTCGTACAGGAGTACTACAATACTCTCAAATTCGATGACGTCACTTGCTATCTTTCAGTGAGTCAACCTCCCACAGCGCAGAGTGAATGAATCAGTGAAAACGCCTTTAAAACGGATTAGCGTTCTTAAAAGGAAGACAAGTTTCATTCCACGTGGAATACGGAATACACGAGCAATATATGCTTTGTGTTCGCAAAAAAATGCAGGCGATATGGGTGCAATTTTAGCGATAAGTGCGCCGTGCCGTGGGGGCAGGTCGATGAACGCATCTTATTGTGATGACTCATCGGTCACCACGGCGACGTCTTCAATTCCCTGTACTGTACATTCGTACAGAGTGCAAATGTACTCGGTTGAAACGTTAATACAGAAACTAACAGTCTCTAGACACGTACGGAGAGTAAATTTTGTGATTATCCCCGCGACTCTCACGCAAACGCCACATTATAAAACTTTTTGTGCACTTAACACCAGCTCGGGAGACGTCAGCTTGACGTTTGAAGAGGTTTTAATTAAAGTGCTCGAACTTATAGTGAACAAAGCGTGAGGTATTGAAAATTCATTTATACACGCTACAATAATAGACGGAACGATTGGAGAGTGTTCACATTCTGCGATGAGAGCTATTAAAAGCGGCGAGTGTAGGTCAAAAGTCGTGACAAATTAATTTTACTCCATGATATGAATTTATTTTTGTCCGACGTTATTAAATTATTCAGGCTTGATGTTTATGCAAAGGATGACCATGTTAGGGTTAATTGCTTTGGCAGTAACTCAAAAGTTCATGAAGTTATAAACCCTGCATGCACGCGAGTTTTCTAAGTAACTGGGGCAATGGTTTTTATTGTCGTTCACAATATTCTTGAACGCATTCCAGCTTCCAAGCAATTACCATTTTATTGCTCGCAACTATGCACAGCGAATATATTAAAATGTTGACCATTGACCGTCGTACCTGAGTATTTTCCGTGACGTAAAATTACTTTTTGTGCCTTATTCTAAAATAATAAATTGTGGTCTTTTTACCAGGTATGATGAAACTATTAGGAAAAATTCATAATTTATTAGAGCGTTTCATTAAATAGTTCATCTTCCACACCAACTAGTTTTTAAACCGTTATAAAATATAACCGTTAAATATCCATACTGTTCTTGATTTCGGTAGTAACATCTATTTCCTTATTTAAATTAAACGAATACATTTCCCTTGCTTTCAGTATGGCAATATTTCCTTTTACCGCTTAATCTGTATTCCATTTAAGCATTTAAAACTTTATATTCTGTGAAGGTATTCATATTATCGTTCTAGAGTTCCTTTTGCGACATTATGGCATGTTGAATTAGTTGTAACATACGTGGGTGTATCATTTATATGTATATTAAAAGCTTAATCGATCACGGCCAAGGACAAAAACGATTATATAATGTCTCCAATAAAAAATGTTACAAGGTCAATAGCCTATCGGGTAATGTCATTAAGATTAAAAATTGCCTGTGTATTAAGAACATTGATTGGTTACTTAGCTTAAACTTTTTATGTGATGTTTTTATAGGAAACTATTAACGAAATACTGCGTAGCAAGGCAGCTATGGTGGGTAATGATCGTCCATGGTCAGTAAACTGGCGTAACAGTAGTTGTGCGGAGAATTACGCATGCCGGGGTATTTGTAATTATCGTGGTATAGCTTGTAGTATAGCGTAAGCGTACTACATTCAATTTGTTTTTTGTACAATTCCATTAAAGGATACGATGCGATTTCTATAAGTACTATGGTTCTTATGCAAACTGAGTTTTTACCGAGAAAGGCGAAGCGAAGACTTTGAACAGTCCAAGCGTCTTTTAACACAAGATCCACTTTATGTGAATGTAGACAACGAAACAGGTAACGATTGTCGTTCTCTGTTCCCTTTGTTTGTCTACAGATTTTAATTGAGTTACTTTTGTGACATTTTTATATCTTTCAGTGATTTTTTAAGTATTGTTTCTGTTCACAACAATTTCTTCGGAACTTCGTATAAAGTTACATTTAATTTTGTTTTATAATTAGAACCATAAACATGACAAGTTTTTACCAAATATTGATAACAATGAACTATTTATGCTAAAATACAATCAATATAGGTAGGTAAGGTAAAAATTTCCAATCTTATTTTACACCAAATAAAAAATGTTATTGTAATTTGTATTCCATCACGAAAGTAATATAGCTGTAACAATGAGTATCATTTAACCACTAGACACGAATACAATTTAAATACTACACAAATCCATTGTTGTTTTCTTTTGCAACAAATGTGGAAAGTTTAAGTTGCTTTAAGTTCTAAATACAGTCCTATTGGTCTTCGTAGAAAGATCTCAAAGTTCCAATAACATCATATTCCTTTTAGAAACTCGTTGCCAGATGGTGTCTTTTTAAACTTTATATTATTAAAGCCAATCATATTGTGCTTGTTAAGAGGGAAATCCATTTAATATACGTTGGACCTTATCTCTGGGTATAAACTGAGCCGTGAAGACCTTAGGTACTGCCAACACAAGGTATTGTTCAGCACCAAATATTGGCTTGAACTCATAAGTGGAGTCAGACCAGTACACCCCGTGATCAACGTCCTTCAGGACATCTTCATATATTGCTTAAGTTAGATAACAGCAAGTGGACGACACTTCCACAATCACATTTGAGATTGCTTCTGTATTCGCGTAACTAGAGCCGTTTGATTGGTGGAGCATGCATTAACGGGAGTCACAGACCGGGACCTTTGGTAACATGATATTCCGAAACTGAGTAATAAAATATCGCGGTTCTCCTTACAGCCCGTATCAATATTATCCGTAACGTTGAGCTTTCATCGTATCTATGTTGCCGATGTACTCGAAGTTGGTTCTGGGTCGTCATCGCTCAAATATACATCAACGAAGTGTTTACATGTATTTGTATTATCAATTAGCTGACATCCGCATCAGGTGAAAATAGTGTTTGCTAGCGTAAAACCTACGCATCACTATTTCACAAATAACACTCCAGCAAATGTTTGCAAGTTAAATCATTTAAACGATAAAAGTTTCCGTGCTACTGCAACAATGTTCAATATTTTGCTGTAAAATTCAGCAATAATGTTCTAAAATCCCAGCAGTAAATATTAGTATGTATTATAACTGCTAGTCGTAAAAATAAATATGCTTAGGTTATTGCGGAAGATTATAACATATCGTAGTAAACCGCGAGTAGTGTTTTTATGGGGTATGTATTTTAAAATTGTAGTGTAAATAAACAGCTTGTCTATTACAAATACTTATCTATTCCTGTTTATAGATTCGTGAAAATCTGCAAATTGAATTCAGAAAACCTATCTGTCTAAAATACGTATTTACTATTTACACCTTGAAAAAACGTTACATCTTATAAAGTTTAGTCAGAAACTTTTAGCTTTGGCATCAATCACAAGTTAGACCACAAAGTTCCCAGTTCAATTTCCTGTCCCTTTCAAACGATCATACTGTTTTCTTCCAAGTCGTCGTTGAATCCTTTAAGACGGAGTTCCTCACGTGCGAAATGTTTTGCTTTTCCCGGTTGAAGTTGAGAACACTTTGCTCAAGTCGCGGCGCGGGCTCGCGTGGCGCAACTCGAGAGCTCGTTCAACTTGTCTCCACTGAAGACGTGGCTCCAGTAGCAAGCATTTCGCGTACTCAACGGTTTGCTACTCCACGCGTGTCTACCTATAGGACACGTTTCTTTTCCAGGGGATTAGTTCTGCAGGTTCTGCTGCCATTAGCGTGTAGATCTGTACGTTCCGTTGCAGAAGGATTAGTTCGGATGCCGTTATTGTCTAGATCTGTATCTACGGTTCATTCAATTCTGTTGCCGATAGGATTAGGTTGTATTGAATTATGGTGAAATATAAGATTTAGTCAATAGGTACATATATTGCTACAATTATTGCAGTTCTTTTAAATCTATTCTGCTTTTTGGTTCGTTATAATGTGTGCAAGTCTAAAGTGTTTAGTTCATACGCGATGCGGAGTACTTTTAACATAATACCATGTTTCAGTAGAATTTATCTCAATATTAATAAACCAATCAAGCAATTGGCTTTTAATGATTGCTTCACATATGTATATAGAAACTACGGAAGGGCTGGATTCGACTCTAGACTACTCGTAATTCGCTGCACGCTCTCTATTTAAGTGTGTGTGGACGGAATACCTAGTATATCATTCATCACTCACTACAACATCAAAGGACTGCAATTGCGTTCGGAATGAACACCTGTCCAATAAATCACGTGTACCTTACACTCGGTAGAAGCTATTGATGTTTACTCACATCTCACATACATATTAGACCTCTTAAGAGGTGTATAAATATATAAACCTTCGTTTGGCCTCTTCGATTGTTATGTTTGGTCAAGTGGCCTGTTGGAAGTTGAAGTCTAACTGTAAACAAACACTAGCTACAGACTTGGATATTAATTTATGACTGATGACTGTTAGTGATGCTACTGATCAATATTATTGTTTCCAATCTTTTCGTTCAATTTTCTTTAAAAGTATGATGGGCTTTACGACCGATTTAGATGTCAAAACTAGTTTGTTTGTGTATGGTACATTTCTATAATAATTGATTTCGATAAGTTTCCTCGCAAACAAGATTAGTTTAATAGTGAATTCATAAAAATCTTGATAATGTTTCGTTTTTGCAAAGTAATAGAACGAATAAGGAAAAAACTATTGGTGTTCTCAGTAACAAATACCAATTGGAATTGGTACGTCATTACTGACAACGTACAAGTCACCTACCATAATTACTATAACGATCTCTAATAATAATTTTATTGAACTTGATACTAACAAGATTACGGGATTTTTATTACTCTACTATTTTCATGAAGACAGTCTAACCATAAATATTAATATTTTTTTTAAATGATTCAGTTTAATAACTGTTATTAAATCAAGCAATTTTATATTTCTTTTTTACATATTTATACAAAATAATCCAAACGCCTCCAAAATTTTTTCAATGAAATGATACCGCGACGTCATTTAAGTTATAATTATGATCCGAAGTTATATCTGGGGGTGATCTGTGATCTAACGTTAGTACATAAATGAAAGTGGATCATATTCCTTCAGTAGTATTTGTATAAGTTGGTTTAATATTTGTCGAGGTAACTGTTACGATACAAAACGTGTGCGTTGTTCCTAACTCGTGACTAGAAACTGCTAAAAGGCCCTTCTCACATTATACATTCAAAGCACGATCAACTCAAACTACACACGTATCAGTATTAATTTGCTTTGGAAACAATTACCCTTATTTACACTAAACATGTCTGTTAATGTCTGTCTGTTCATTGTTCCGAGTGTAAATTTAAAATAATTTATGGAAAACTACAATTACATTTTATGATGTGTTGTTTGAAAGGATTATAGACCTTTCCAATCTACTGGATCTATTTTATTTAGGGTATATATGCACTTCTGTATTTCATTAAAATCCACTCTAGTATTACGAGTATGAACGTCGTTTTTAACAAACATTCAAAATATAATAATAAATTTTCCAACCGAACGGCGTGGTTCACAGAATTTCATGCACCGTTATTTTAATGCCCACCATTCGGAGATGAATGGAGCATGGAGCTTTTAGTCATAACCGGGGCACTTTGTCAATTTGTACAGAAGGCCGTGGTCACTAAGCGCTTTCATGTTGCGTTTAAAGCGCTAGATAGCTGGTTTTTTCATGTTTCGTTTAGTTTGTCTAGTTGGTTTAGTTTGTGTGGCGTGTGGCGTGTTGATGTTGGCATGTCGTCGGTCGGTTCCCGGGAGTGTTATTGCTCAGCGGCGCAGCGGGTAACGGAAGAGCTTAGTGCTCGGTTCACAATTAGTGCCTTGTCCCGTTACCGGCGCATTGTCCGCTTCAATACTCCGCTAGTTATTCCTTTGTGCACTCTCAATAGTTCGTTCTCAGGTTATTTGTTTTGCTTCGCCACCATTGTTCGGCCAATATACACCCAAACCGGGAGAAGTAATTACGTTTTTACTTTGCGCAATGTATTGTATCTATGCCGAAGGAAAAAACAATCTATCGGAATCCAATCAGTTTAATTATGCAATCGGTTTTCCATCTACGGATTCGTTTTTATGAGCCGTACAAAGTGGTGCCACTTTCTTGTGACAGTATTCGTATGAAGTAGGTATAGTTGTGTGGTTTTTTCTTTGAACCCATCCCGGCCGGTTTCTCCACATATTCCTATCGTGTTTCTTTAAACGGACTTCCACTTCACACCGTCTGCGCGGCTGTGTGTGTTTTGAATTTTTTTATTATGTTTTATTACTCTGTTGTTTAATAATAATGACTGTTGTAATACTGTTATTAGTTTATTATTCTCAGTATATTTATTATCTGTACGGATTGATGTTGGATAATTTAACTTTGATTGGTACAGCACTATACCTTAATTTGTGTTTGAGTTGAATGATTGGTGAAAGTTATGTAGCTAAGTCGAAATAGTGAAGGGCAGAGAAATGTGGTCATCAAATTTTTGGGACAGATTAAGTATCGGTGCTGTTCGTATACAATAGTATTCGAGAGATTTATTGTACTCATTCTGTTGACTTGAAAAACTAGTTGGCACTACGTCGTGACGCAGCGCTTAAAGGTTACATGGTATATAAGCCACAGGATTATATGGGAATGAAATAAATTCTACTGTACAAATATAATTTAGCAAATCCTTATGAATAGTATCTGTTGATAGTATCTACCCTACTTCGCTTCGAAGGTAGGACCCTTCGGACCAAAAGTCTGAGCAGCAATCCGATAAGGTTTGCTTATTTATAGAACAACAGAAGTTATAATTCACCGCTGTCTAGATAAGTTTGTTAATCAGCAACTCTGTCCGCGTCCAAACGGATTAAGTGCCAAACTCATTCGCGCTTGTCCCGGCAACGCTGCGGCAACATGCCATCAATTTGTCATTAGGGGTTCATTCATTAACCGTGATAATAGATACGAATCAGTACAACGCACAACCGTTAACGAACGGTCCGACCTCGAAAAGGGACGCTACAACTCCGGATGTGTAACACCATGAATTGCAACGGCTTCCGCGCTTTTTGTTTACCTTTTGAATCGATTTCGCCACACACAATCGAATTTCGCTTAGGGAATTGAAGTTGTAAGACTTCAACATTCGGAGCAAAGGTAGGGATCGTATCGACCTAGCAGAAAATAGAATAGGTCGGCGGAGACGTTTAAACGTAGCCTAGCTGAGATAAATATAGGCATACGGATAGCTGAGAGGGAAAAGGAAGGAGCGCGACGAAGGATAATTGCTGACGCGGGGCGAGTCCTTCGGAGTTACCTTGCGCGATATTCTGACCTTCGTTCTTATGGAGTATTTGAATCGGTGAAGGTTTATTTTTTTTGGCCTTGGTAAAAATATTTTATAACTCTTACCGTTTCACTTATTTACTTTATTACATTTTTTCTATGAATAAAGTCATTGTATATTTAATTATTTTTCTAATATATTCTCTCTTGTTGTATTTTCTCTTTGTTTATACACAGTTGTCATTTCAAAATAGTCCACGACCGCCCGATCCGTGTATTATCTTTGTGACGATATAGATCAATCTTACAATCTAGCTGTCTTCGTCAATACCATTTGAAGGGAACTCACGGAAAAGCTACAGTACAAAACTAGGTGTACTGAATACCTTGTACCTGACACCGGACCACTCGCGAACGTATAAGGACGGGGACCAATCTTCTTTCACATTGACGGCATACTCTTAACCAAATATCGTGCACATATGCAACTTGTTAGGCGATAGATCTCACTTAATTAGGACATAAAGTGTATCGGATCTACGGATACGTAAGCGTTACTGAGGAAATTGGATTATTTTTGGAGCGGATATTAAATTATAGTCGGTCAGACTGGACCCGGTGACTCGGTGCGGGTTCTTTTGTGGCGAGAGCTTATAGCTATTTAATAGCCATTCTAATCGCCGTAAAATGTCAAGTTCACACTCGGACGTTCCAATTTATACAATCAAAAGGTTTTCTGTTGTTGGATTTGTACCGTTAGTGTCTCCTACTTTTGAGTTATAGTCTTGTGATAGCGCGTTCTACAGTTTCCATGCTTTTCCTTTTGTATTGTAATAGCATTATAATGAACACTTCGATCATTTGCAATTCCATCGCAGTAAACACGTGCTGTTGTACGTACAATGCATGGGATACGGAGCTTAATGTCGTCACCAACATTACCGATTACGGGGTAATTCAGCTTGAGATTTGTCTGTGGTGTCCGTTTTCAGTACACTGAACATTACCGTCTATAATGTTGGTTGATTGTTTGGTTTTTTTGCTGTTGCTATTCAAGATAGGTTCATTAATCGTCACACATAAGGCACACTATATTTGAAAGAACTTCAATCTGTTGTCAAGGTCAAGACATACTTTTCCACAAAGATGTAGTTTGTAGAGTTAAGACTTGTAGAGTCAGGCTTTGTCTCTTTATGAGAACCGATAAATTTTAACAATGAAAGCTTCATAAGCTTATGAGTCTTGGCAACCTATTTTGTTTCTCAAAAACTTTATTTCAGTTTAACGTTTTAGCGTATTCTAAATAGCAACATTATCGTTATCGCTACTGTGTGTTGTTTAAACATATGTGTTAGCAACATGACCGCACACTACACTCGCCCGATGGATGCGAGCACCTGTCGTGTTCAATTAATTTCACGAGCGTGTAAACAACATTAGCGACTACTGTCTGTTAATCGTTACATTAAAAATGCAAAGTGCAAAAACAAAACGCGAAATTCTATACGAGACTGAGGTTGATGTCAAAATATTCATGATATTGTAGGTAAGCATAATATAAATATACTACCATATTGTAATTGGGAAGGTGTTTGTTTGTCATTTTTTCTTGGTGCTGTTTTGCATGGTATGTATCAATTGTGGTCACTAACGGTTACATAAATAAATGTTTGTTATGACTACGTGGGTGTTTGTGGTGTTAATTGTCCATGCCACCCGCGACACACGTTATATGTACCTATTGTATAGTGCGGAAGTATGACTGTGTTGAACGTTTATTTATTACATCTATTTTACATATCACAATAACTGATGTCGGAATATCCCATAGATATCTGTCGATAGCTTACATTCGCAGCAGGAAACAGCAATGTTTCGTAGCTTAGGAAATATAAACAACGAAATCAAGATCCAAATATATCCAAATACGAAGCCCGAACGAGGCTAAAACATTTATCAAAATAGTTTGACATTTACAAAGCCTCGAATTAGCTTCGATTGTGAATAGAATGCAGATCGTCTGTGTTCTCGCGTTCGTTTCATTGAATGCAGTGGCCGGGAGATCAGCTTGTTGGTTCAATGTGGCTAATTAATTTTACCGAGCTTCGTTATGCAGACCGGACAGCTTAATAACACCTCGCCTTGAACACATTAGTTAACAAGATCCTTTATGAAAACTAAGCCAATTGAACCTTTACGTGTCTATAAATTTCTTCTCGGGAATGTCTGTCTACAGACTATATTATGTGGTATGTTATCTATGTGTTCTTCCTTTCATCTGCCTGTATGTCTATCTAAGGATGTTTGATTTTGTTAGGTCGAATGTAGCACGGCAAATTTTGTAATAATTTATACTTTGTAAACTTGAACAGTCGAATGAATAACATCAGTATTCAATACATAATATACTGAATATGGTATTATTACTACATCAAGATCAAAGATCATTGTATTGAAGAACTCATATAGTTTGTATACAGGTAAGCCTTGTAAATAAAATCACCAGGAAAGAAACGCCACCAAACTTGACTTTTTGCCAAGTCGAATTCTTACTTTCGTAATAACGTCCATGATATATGGTCCCGGTCCATAAGAAAAAGCTTGCGAGCTCCTGCCAATCGATTGTTCTGGTGGCCATGAACCCGGATCACCTCTCACATCGAGCGTGTTTCACAGATATCACTACACTGGAGCGAAATTACATCACGTTTCAATTTTTTGGCTTTGAAAACTGGTAATGTAACGGCAACTGTTTTTTACGTTTACGAGTCCGCAATCGATCTACTCTAATTGCTTGGTTTGAATAAGTAAACAGATCCCCAAAGACGAGTAAATGAGCGGTCTATTCATTTATTGAAAGAAAATCACTATGGTCATGATAGCGTTGTATTTCTTACGTCCGGCTGGCGCCTGAGGAAAAAGTTGCCTACTTCGAGAACAACATCGCGTTTCACGTTACATTACAATTTTAAACGGTTCCGTAAACTATCCGGCTTAGTTACAAAATAGCCTAGCTATGCCAATGTATCGAGAGAGTAGTTACGATTTCTCGCACAAATTCTCCCCTCTGCCTATGGCGTAGAATATTTCGCGGAAGGGATGAATATTCAGACACAGTGAGTCATTAACGTCCATGATTTGTCATTATAATATCCATTCATCTGAATTCTAAAGTATACCTATCGAAATAAAAAATATTATGGCATAAACAATTTAAAAGGTTTATCAAAAGTTTATCCAACATAACACATACAATACTTTGAGTAGCATTGGAGCAATATAATACCGTCGGAGTTGAAATTATTACAATTGCTCGGTCACCAATTTAGATACCACTAGCTGACAGCCCAGACAAGGATAATAAAACAGAATAGAGGAAGTTTGCGCAGTAAATTAGATCCACGGATCAGCAACATTTCGCGAAGTCGATAACTTCAACAATAACAAGAATGTTGCGCCTCTAAAGTTAAGAGCAGCTGCATCTTGTTCCCCTCGCTCTAATCATTGTACGGCCATGGGTCGTCCAATGTAGGGAGCAATGGCCGGGCCACAAACGAAAAAAAAACAATATTATAAAGGAACGCATCCAGGTACCCACGCATAAGGCTTTTGTTAGAGAATGCTCGGCTCATTTGATTTCTCGGATCGCAGAAGAATAAGATTTGAAGCTATGACTCTTGTATCCAAAGAATAGATACTGTAGAAAAAGTTTGCACTGGCAACATTTTTCGGCACAAATAGCTGGCAGATAGACAGCTGAATGTTATTTGCTTATCTTGGAATTCTGGATCTGCAAAGCCTCTTTGATGCGTTAATGGACGAATTACTATTACTGTTAATTTCAATTCGGCTCTTCAATTACGTCATTGATTAAAACGATGTTACATAACGACAGTGGTTAACGGACAAAGTAATAATTGCATTATTTATGCACATTGCAAAGATATGTTCGCCTCTATTGAATGTGTCACATTGAACGTATAGACAATGGTCAGTCAATAATACGCAATAAACACAATGGGCTTTTCAGTTTGTGCAAGAGTCGAGCTCTTGTCTTCTTTAATTGAAATTATTGATTCTCATCGGATTGGCTCTTGTCTACGTATAAGGTGTCTATTATAGTCTCTTTCAAGAAGGTCACGTTCATCTCTACTTGGAAATTTGCTAGTCGCAGCACTCTTATTCTCATTTAAGTCTATTCTTTTAGTTTGAGTACATTTCCGTTTTCCTCCATATCTTTTATTATATTCATCGTGGCTTCTATTTTCAATCTTGAGAATTATATAACATACTCGAAGATGCGTCATACATTGAGAGGCATAGAAACCTACAAGTAGATGATACTCATTCATCATTCTACGAAGCTTCCCCTATTGTTCGACGGTTATAACATAGAATAGGTACTATAGTGGTGGATAGTTATAGGAAGTGCATTAAGTTATTAGTAAACACTAAGTGCACCCTACTAGGGAATGTATACCGTTGGAGGTAACGTCGTAAATTAAGCTTTTGATCTAGGTTCAATCACACAAGGGTCAGAAAGGAAATTAAACCCGAAAGTTACAATTCATAAGACAGATCTTCTATGTTTGTATTCAAAACTTAGATTATGACTTGACAATAAACATTTTATATGTCGAGTTAAAAGCTAAGTTATGATTTAGTGTAAATAAAAAAATCAAAGTAATGCTTATATTTTCAGTAATCCAATATTATCTCGAAATAAAATCCATCGTAGGCCGACAGTCCTGTCACGTTAAATGTCTCACTTACGGTTACCCGGCAAGCCCCTCGATTGTCCGGAGAGTTGGAAGTGCATTAAGCTATTAGCAAACAGTTTGTGCTCCCCGCACTGAAACAGAGGCAGCTAAACTAAGGATAAACTGCGGGAGAAACGACGTTCAAACATTGTCTAATTCACCCATTACCGTCCACGGTAGACACGTACTGGACTAGCTTTTAATTTTGTTTACCTCATTGTGAAAAAATCGGTTTAATAGATGCTAAAGAAATGTATGTACATTCTTCGGAACCGTGTTCAGGTAATAGTGAAGAAAATATTATTATGGTCGACACAATGCCTAACGTAGAATACTTAGATTTCCTTCACTTTTTCTTTCATCTTTTCCCTTGTAAAGGCTGCCCTATTGTCTGGCCGATCCCGGATTGGGTGAACATTAAGATATTTGGTGTTATTAGTTTCTGTTTCGGAGTTTCCGTATATGGATAAATGGATAAACGTACCGTACGTTTCAGCTAAAACCATGATTAACTGATTAGAGTTCGATTAAAGTAAGCCTTTGGGGACATATCCGTGAACAGAAATAGACTCATTTGCTAATTGAGCAGTCTTCAACGGCGTTTAATGAAAGCTAATGATTACATCCGGTCAATACGGAAGATCTTCATGGCTAAAGAGTTTATTAAAGTACATAATCTTAACATTGAAAAAATATGAACTATGCAGTATGCTATTTAAAATTATATTCCGTACTTATAGATAACTTCATAATTGTAGGTCGTGGACATTGGTATAAAAAATAATTAGATAAGAATAACTTAATAACGATTATATGAAATTTCTTTTTATTTCAAACAATTTTACATTTAGAAAGAGTAGAATAACCAAATAACGTGCACTAGGTTCATTAAAACAGCTGGAAACTCAATTATTAGAAGATATTTTAGGTACATAAATATTTTGTGTGGAACATGTGAAGAGATACATGTCTAAGAGATAACAATGGCTTCTAATTAAACTGTGCTTATTATATCTCGTTGTTAGAATATCCCGAACACCGATATTCCGTTTTGGGAATATTCAACTGTCTGCATTAGCCAAATACATAATTCATTATAATAAGATAAATCGGCCGGTTATCTCGTGTTATTTTCGCCAAGATCAGGGCCACACGGTCAGTAGCCGACGACTCGTTACTGGTTCATGGTTAGGTAGGTAGGTACCTACTCCGCGTGCTGTCAACGCATGTTTTTCATCGATATTGTGGCCAATGATATCATCTATGTATCAACGTATTGGCTGTTTGTACTAAATTATTAAACGATTGTGGTTATGTTTCTTGGATTAATTATTTGAATTATCTGAAAGTCAGTAATATTGAATTTCAATGCAATCATTGTTTGAATTGATCTTTATTTCCAATGACAGTTTATAAACTATTTAATTAGGTATGTCTTTCATGTAACGAATCACCTAAACTATTAATCTGATATACCCTCAAAGATTAGACCTAAGTAAGGCAAACTAAAAAGATACTTTATTTGGTCTTTAGAATAAACTGTAAAATGTTCCTAACAAAAAAATATAATATCTGGATCTGACTGCTCAAAGGCAAAACTCCGAAAACTAAATGGCTTCGCTCCCCTAGTCGCTTGTAAAAATATATCCTTTGCTTTACGTTAAAATCCAAAAGTTCCAAGAACAAAAGTTCGGCAAGTAAATTCGCAAGTGTGTTTGTTGAAACGGTGTTGTTACTTGTAGCAGAGATCGGCTTCGTCGCGCGGGCGCGTATCGATCGCGTCCGTACCGCCACCGTCGCGGCTTGCATACGAATACGAATCGCCCTCTGTTTAGCCCCTTATCAAACCACTTCCTCCGAAGTGGACCCTCGGCCCGTCGTTACTTCCGTGACCTCGATCATTGTTACTGTTGACATTCAACTAGTGCACGAAATTCAGCCGCCTCACTGTCTAATAAGGCCCAACACGCGACCATTAAGGGCTGCCATGTAAATATCCCTTGATAAGAGTTCAACGAAAATCTCAACCTTATTGTTCCAGTGCTAAGTATATTTCACAAAAACATTCCCCAATTTGCCAGGCCCGAGGGATATGACCTCGTTTTGGCGAATTGCAAGGACAACTTTTTATGACAAAGACCGTCATTGTAGTTTTCAACAATATGGGGTCATGATTAATTATTCTTGCAATTTAAATTGTAGCTAGCCTAACCAATATCTCAACTTAAATTTAAAAAATGGTGTAGGTCATAATTTTTTTATAATTTCTTTCTCAGAATCAACTAATTTAATATCAGATCGAAACAAAATGATACCTTCTACAAGACCTACACTGATTTCCGATAATACGACAACAAATTTACAATCTGCGAGCACATTTAATCAACATTATACCTTCCTGCGCACTTCCTATCTAGCACGCGTAATTAGGTATCGGGGTCCCCTCTCCAGAATTGCCGCAATTTTCCAGCCGAGAACGCGCGTCCTTATTGTGCTGCGAAATGTCTTCGCGGTGCCTTCACTCGCGAATTTAGCAAGCTATACGAGGTGACAGGGATTCATATTTCGTGTCAATTTTATGACGGTGTTCATAACCTGGCAAGAACGCAAAATTAGATTTGTTTATGCAAATCACGTCGCATTTTTTATCTCCGTACATTTCAATCTAATCGTATACTTTGACAAAAGTAACATTCGTAAGGTGAATGAACTCACGAAGTCTATTATTAATGATTAGCACAAACGCAGAGGCAATTAATTACCAGCAGTACTAGCCGGTCGTAGGAGCGGAAATGGGCAACTAGCAGCCGATGAACGGGGGGTAGTGCCATCTGATTAACCTTTTAACTACTAATCACGAGTGCCGGTGTATCTACCACTTGCTAGCAAATGAATAGCGTACTTTTAATCATAGCCTTCCGCGTCACAAATGAAATGTAACAACTTGTTGCTTTAAGTTACTATTTGGGAATTAAAAATAGAATTCGCGTTGGCTTCCCTAGATTACTTGGCGAGTAAACCATTTTACCCAAACACGCAATTCGATCCGGCCACGGAACTGCTGTTTGTTTTGTGCTTTATGAATGAACCAACTTCCTAAATACAAATGACGTGAGCCGTATAAACTTGCAGATCGATATACCGACGCCAAGTGGCCGGCGGGACGGCGGCGGCTGGTTGATGCGAGCCCAACAATCAGAGCTTTCGTTTCTAACTCCACATATTAATTAACCGAAAGACCTTTTAGCTGTATCTAGAAATAGACAGGACATTTAATTGGATTGATTAAAGCCTTTTAACAGCCACATGTACGTATTAAAGTATGTTTAGATGCAAAATTAAATTTCTATCACGCGCACATGATTATAACCGGTACATTATTAAATATCGTACGCGCGAAGCAGTCAGTTAATGTTTATCGTACAAAAAATATGAGAGAAGACAAAGACATGATCTTGATTAATCTGTACGTGCATTAAGACATAACATTATTTAAGTAACTCGTAATGTTGTAATTAATTACAATGTTCGAATATTTTACTCCCCATATGGTATAAGGTACGACTATAAATAAATTTAAAATTTGCATTCAGTTCTTTTTGTGTTCCGTTTAAATTGTTAAGTCATTTGAGTGATTTTAATGGATAGTTCTTCAAAAACAATACCAAGGGAAACATTGTTACGAGCTCTTGGCAGCTGATAAATGAATGCCAAAAGTAGTTAGAAAAGTTCAAGTAAGTGTTCCTAAGAACTCAAAGTAAGCCAAAATCATAAGGTTACATTATTGTTACTCGCTCATTCTTGCTAGTTTTTGTGTGCGTTCCAAAATTAATACCAATTTTTTGTTTGCCTATAATTATTATGATATGCTTGAACATCTTAGTTACAGATGAAATGATTACGCCACACGCAGAGGGCATATGTTTAGAAGCTAAAAGTTCGATTTTAACTTTCGGCAAAGCACATATAGTGCGGATATCACATGCGGAATGATTATTTATCGACGAGGGCACGTGGATCTCCACAGCAGCTGCTGACAATGCTGTATCCAGACATTTTTTTGCTGGCAGATGTTCCGTTCGATCGTCGCACTGCAATTTGTCCAATACTCGGAAATATTCCGTATTACGCCCGGTACCGCGGTGGATCTAAAATGGCCTAAACTGCTTTGTCATGCTCGTTTTTTGTCTAACAAAACCAGTTGCTTTGAATGGTAAAATTTTTTCGCTGTATCGAATATGAATTGGTGGTTAGATGCTGAAATGTAGAATGATTACATCCGGAATGATTAGAGATGAAGTTGAAGCGGTATTTTTGCATTTGAAAAAGGTCTTTTGACACGGAAAACGTTCTCCGAAACGAACGAGATTTATAAAAGAAACACTTCTTCCCAGAATGCTCAAATGTTGAATGTGACGGTGTCGACCGATAACTCCTCGGGTCAGAACTCGAACGACTAAAAGGTAAGCCGGTATTGAGGATTCATTTGTCCATTGCATAAGTCTTGGCGGTGAAACAACGTGTATCGACCGAACCGGTTTATAAGAAACGTGTTAGGAGGTCCTTTTCTAAATATACATAATATATAAACCATCCTGCGGGTTTTATAAATAAGTCCCATTCGGAATTACCGAAGATGATTAAATAATAATTACGCCATTTAGCCAAAAACCGATCGTCGCTATACTCATGATCCGAGGAATCGATTCAAAATATTATATTGTATTCAGGATTTACAGAAGACTGAACAGGTTCCTGACTCTATACTTATCACAAGAAATTAAATTTATTCCAGTGAAAATTTCGTAGATACAAATGAAATATAAACGATTATAATATCTTTCCTGGATCTCAAGTAAATTCTGAATTAGATACATATTATTTTATTAATTCAACATAATACAGTATAATGTACACATACTTCACTATTTAACATATCGTTTTATTTATTGTAATCGTTTTTCACTGACAATTATTTATCTCTTACCTTTTGTCGGTTCAAAAAGATTGTGATCTGCGTCAATAAGCGCGGGTAAAGAAGCCTCTGAGAAAATTCACAGAACTAGATTTTTCCGAGGTGCGCACATACACAGATGAACGTTGATAACAGAGCACTAGCGAACGTGATATACTTCCATGGACGTGAGAGTGATATTGTTGGTTATGGTTGGGGAGATGAGCGTGGAACGCACCGTCGCAGTGCAGAGGTTCCGGTGGACTGGCGGTACGCGGTACGGCGGGCTACGGCGCTAGCTCTCGGCCGGCGCGGCAAACTCGCGTCAGCCCGTGTTCGCGGACGGAGTTTGTCCGCAACGATCGCGCGGAATTCTCCAATGTGCCATCCGCGACCGTTAATTTCAAAATTTTTAATCCGGTCCACAATTTTACATTTAGAATAATTTCACACTATTCGTTTAGTAAAGAGTTGCAATTTTTTTTACTGGACAACAGCGCAGTTCCTAATTTATTTGTAATAATATTATAGAAACTTGTTTTTAGTTTCTTATTAATTTAGTTCGTTTTGTGTTCTTACACGTGACAATTGTGTGGATGACAGCTATAAGTAGGTACATAGAATAATCGTCTGTACCTTGTATTTTTATGGCAAATGGTTAATAAATTTAATGGGGCGTTCTTTTAAATTTGAGAGTGCAATGCAAATTTTGCCTCGAGCGTTCAATGTTAATCATGTGCCGGCAATTAATGAATGAGACCATTGAGTTGAGACCTATAATTATTTCCCCTGATGCTCGTGAATCAAATAAATTATTATTTGCGGAAACCTATATTTATTACATATGAGGTCACTTATATTGCTTTGCATTTTCTATCGTTGTTTTTCGTCATGGTTTTAGGTTGTTTTCTGGATCTGGTGTTCAGAAAAAGAGCACTAGTGCACGATTTGAAACAGTCTCCTGTCCATTTTGATTAAAAGGCTGCTTTTCAACTACAGCTGTGTGCGGCAGGCAGCTGAACCATGATGGTGTCATATCCGCCAATAGGATAAAATTATCGTAAAAAACAATTATTGAAAATCAAAAAATTGGTGGATTTAACACACATCCGTAGCTTCCTCTCACATCATTGATGAAAAAGCAGGCCTTAAATTTGGCTTCAGAATCGTTTAAGAACTGACAGTATGATTTTTGAATTTTTTCTCAAATAAGTACCTACCTAGTAGATAAGTAGGTAACTTAGAACAAGTAATCACTCTACGCAAATTGTGAAATTAGGTAACCGAATCCAAATCCCCCGATGACTGCATTTAACACATTTATAAGCATTTATAAGTGTCGCAGAACATTTGTACTAACAGGGAGGTCACTTGGGTCAGTGATAACCATAATGATTAAAAATTATTTGGAATATGAATTTACTTTGCCAGTTTTTTCATACTTATTTAACTTTGTTCGTAGTTTTCCAACAGGTTTTTCCAAGTTTTTCCTTAACATTTAATAAGTATATAACCTTGTTACTAACCTTGGGATTAATCTAGATTTATTAGATTTATGTTCAGATGTGATTTCGTAACCATTTACTTAAATATACCTAACAGAACTTATTATCGTCTTATGACGTGGTTATCCACGTCGTAACTGCTCATGTGAGGACAGGCGCAAAGGTAGGACTGAAACGCGTAAAAATCTTTTCACGATTGATTATAAAATGTGGGTGATATAACCACGGAGGCCACAGTAGTCATAATCATAAAGTCGGATGTTTTAGTACCCAGAGACCTAAGGCAGTGTTCTACAAACTTTTTTTGTTCAAAATACACCTACGAAATAATACTTACAAAGCCTTGTAGTCACCAAATTTTCCGTAAAAAGCTATAATAAATTAATAAGAAAATGAAAAAAATATTTTTTCATGAAAACCCAGATGAGAAGCCCCAAACTACAGGAGCTAATAAATCCTCATGAATGTTTTGCCGAAATTATTGTTAGGACCTAGAGATCACAGGCAAAGTTGCCAGAGTAGACACATTAATTTACATTTAAAATCGGTGATAATTAAAGCTGAATTTATGCACCCCAAATTATTTCTGACAAATTATTTTGTTAATGTAGACCCTGGAGCTACTTTTGAAAAGCTGAACTAATTTTGTAATCTGTTGTTTTATAGTCTGAGCGACAGACGTAACTTTTAAACTGTTCAAAAAAACGTATGGAGTGGTGAGACCTCTCGAAAGGATTTCTGAATAGCGCTCGATTGGTTGACTTTGGCTGAATGATGCAGTCAAAGAGTGCGTCCTATCGCGAGATTTTAATTAGCACCGCGCTCGTGAGCGTCACAAGTGTTGTGTAACACTTGTCGAGACGTTAAATTGTTTAGCGTTCGAGATATGGGTACCTACTGTTACATGTTACATGAAATTGGTATACATTGTTAATAAACGTACCTACCTACTACGCGACATTGGGCCTCAATGCCTTTGTTGGCATGAAATTTTATGGGTATTTCAATGAACGACGTTTTTCTACTAAGGGTAAGGAAATGTGGAGAAGTAAGTAATTAATATCAGTAGGTACCTAATCATGTTAAAGAAATAATAAAAGGTAATATTGATGATGCATAAGAAATTATAAAAATCAAAATCAAAATCAAAAATCATTTATTCATTTGGGTGCCCAAGGCACGCTTATGACCGTCAGTTTTTTAGTC
>DWKA01000088.1:0-23914 GCA_018249155.1 Panoquina ocola ocola
AGACAGACAGACAGACACACACACAGACACGTCAAACTTATAACACCCCTCTTTTTTCGTCGGGGGTTAAAAAATATATTTATGGTGTTGTCACAGAAAATATTTTATTATTTAGTAATAAACCGACTTCAAATACGAGAAAGAATAATAGTTGAATAAAAATATTTGACTAACGGATGCGAGGCTCCTCCATGACTATAGCGTGCTGTGCGATGAATTTAAAAATATTTCAATATTTTCCTGTCCACCAACAAAATCCATCGAATATTCAGCTAGTCGGCCGCCTGATAGTGCTCAGCGCGGGACTACAATATCTGCAATCTGTAGGCAATAGACGCATCAATTCCATGGACGTTCTTCATAACATTTGAATCGAATAAGATAAATGCAATATAAAATGCGCAGAGCAGTCGGAGGCGCTAAATAAAAGAGCGCTTTGAGAATCCTCTTTGAGGCCGCCGCGTGTGAGGGCCGGGATTGAGACCGCGCCGCGTACAATATGGAAGAAAATTGAGCTCTCGATCTAGACTGCAGATATAAATGTGGATATAGATGTAATAGCAATAGTAGAAAAGTAAACCAAATTGTTCTACGAAAACCTCTTTGGATCACACTATACTAACCCGAATGAAGTATTGCTCCAAGATAACCTCTTTGGGTTACAATATACTGACCCAAATGAAGTATTAATCAACCTTGATGAACTAAAATAATGTAGCAGGAGTTTATTTTACGTTCTGTAATGGAAACTCTGAACCGTAGTTAAGAAAATTGTAATAATATATGAAAAATAAACTTGTTTTATGCTTTCATTTTAGTATGATAGATAAATACGAGTATTGATACAACTGAACGCTAATGTATAACAGAATAATATGCCCACAATATTAAACAATGTTATGCCTTACAGCGATTCTTAGAAATATAATTTGAGAAAGGTTAACATGAAAATGTTGTACTCAGTTACTTACAATGTTCTAGAGCAAAAATTAATGAGAAATATAAAAAATATATGAAGAGAAATAAATTAACGATCTAAAACTGTGGCAGCTAGCAGGTATATTAATTATTCAGTAGAATAATGTAAACGCAATGGTACTGAGCAAATAAAAGCAATAAAACTCCGCTTCACTCCACTTCGTTGTATAAATACAACTTGTGGTTTTATAACCGCTGTGTATTTCTAGCTTTTTAAGTTGGAAGTGCGTAAAGATTTGGATTTATGCACACAATTGCTTAATTTGAGTACGGTAACTACATAGCTTTGCGGGTAAAATACCTTACTAGCACAACTGCCACCATGGGGATTAAATTATTTGGTAAATTAGCTATCCATGGCCCAGACCATTATAATTTTCAGCAAGCAAAGAAAGACTTGGACTTAAGTTTAATAGAATCCGTTACATTGAGAACCCATTAAATGACTGGCGCGAGTAAACTTTTAAAGCAATTGTTATATCATCGCTGGTTTGTAGCGTAATGAATTATTTATGTCCGCCAATCCTTTTACCGATATTATCCAGTTTGAAGCGGTGACTTTATTGACTGGTTAAAGCGTAATAATACGTTTATAGGTCGTCCATTGTTGTGTCGAGTGTTGACTCACCTCTCCGCCGCTGTCCAAACATTGGTGTAATCACCCTAATGTGTATAACTCTGCTGAGTTTAATGCGCACGCTGCTTCATAATGTGTGTAACAAAAGTAGTGCTTCTCTATTTGGGAGGATTATGCAATGTTGGCATATTGGTCGATTGTTATTGGGGCATGGGTGAAGCACAACAGAGCTCGCACAAACTGTCGCGCGGCTCGAACAAATATAGGAAAAATGGAAAAGACACAGTGTTGAATCTCGCAATGATTCTGGAGATTTTATCACTTACTCGCTAGTCATAAGGTCGAATATCGCGGAGCGCTGCAGTTAATAATGAAAGAAAGATTGTCGAAGTTTATTGACTTTCCCCACTTCAATCGTATTCTCTTTTGGAGTAAGTATTAATTTTCATTCGTTGTCGATCGAATGTGTTACAGGGAAGGTTTCAGATTGAAATATTGGACCTGACTTTTTTAATTAGAAAGCAGTTTTAAATAAAGTACCTAGTACCGATCTAACAAATATTAAAATGACCAGTGCAAAAATTGTTATTTATCGGAAATGAGTCGATTCTCGCCATCCAGAAGATATCAATGAGCTGTGCAGCATCCGTGAATTTCTCCTCAATGTTCGTATACCCATAATCCTTGCGCTCACCACCAGGGGCCCGCTGAGAACAATCATCCGCCGGCGCCAGGCCTACATCATTACTCACCGCTCCGTCCCAGCAAGGCCCGGCGCACATTGTCAGGGGATCCTTCGGCAATTCTTACGTGTAAACGTTTATGCGCATTGAAACATCGACTTTATTTCCATTAGTTTTAAGTTCTTTTTATTCGTCACCTAAATATACCTTGCCAAGCTTTGCCGCCAGTGTGCGCCGGGCCTAAGCCCCTGGTTCTCCGCGAACCAAGACTGACATGTGTTTGGAGAAAACTCAAATAAGCGAACACGTTTACGAATTGGAATATTTATTCACTCAAACTGTGTGGTTTTACGTGATCTCAATGTTCGTGGGATTTTCCAGAAACAAGTTTCAATCGTTATTCAATATATTTTAAACGTTTACCATTTTTATACATAGTATTGTATCTGAAACTTTATCATAAAATTGCCGGAGCTGACATACGATTGTAAAATAAATAAAAAGTTATTCTCTCTTCGCTAGAAAAACTTTTTCACCTATCATAATAGTATTTAAAATATTTATTGAACAAATATTATTTTATGAAGTCTGTTCGGTAATATTTCGATACAATATTTTAGTTCTGGCAATACACATTCGATTGACAAATGACATGCATCCATTTGATTTCTACCCTCCTTTTCTCTTGTATTGTCGTGCGCGAGCGTCGCTGAGCGTCGTCTGGCCGAGTTCAGAACGCGAGTTAAAAGTGCAGCCGACATTCGTTTTCATCTAATTTCGTCGTTGTTTTCGTGTAACACAATAATTCGGCAGCATGGTTTAACTGTTACTAAGTGTATGCGTGAAGTTGAAGTTGACTGGTGTTTTTGCAGAACAGCAGAAACCGTCTCGGCGCCGCCATGTCGGCCGACGCCACGCAACGGGAGTAAGGTTGGTGGAATCTCTTTTTATTGTGTGTATTGTTAATTGTTGTGTATAGGCCAGAAAGGGACAATGAAATATCTGCGGCGGACTGCAGTCCACTATTCGCATTTTACTTGCCACCATTATAGATTGATTACACCGGGTTAGTACAAAAATTTAAATCCTACTATCTATAGGACCCCGGCACAGTTACAACACCCCAACAAGTCAGTGGAATCTCTTAAACGTATAATTCAGTTTCATATTCATAACCTAGTATAAAATTAACAGTGCATACGTTTGCTTCTGTATGAATTTACCAATAAGTATAGTACTGCTGAAATTCCCAGTAATACATGTTTTTCGAACTATTACCTAACAACAAATATCGAATAAATACAATCGCTACATCAACACATCAGACTATTTAAGCTTTTTTACTACAGACATTGAGCGTGTCAGACACGTACCGTGGCAGACAAAACAATACAGTGTCTATTAACATGTCTGTTGATTGCGTTGCCGTGTATACACAGTTACACACCATTATTAAACACTTTATAAAAGATTTTTTTGTCTGATACGTCACGTGTCTGAAATGCTCAATGTCTGTAGATGTAAACGGAACTTTAGTCGTATCGGAGCTGCGTAGGTGAAGTTAACCCGCAGCGAGCCGCGAACATAACTTCTTTATTCTGCAGAGACTGCGTGATACATAGCGCGCTGGCAGTGATGAATGCGCCAACTTACACTTATATTTTTGAAACAGATTCCTCGCAAGTGATAAGCGGAAAGATACTTTAACAAACGTATTTTATTTACCACTTATCGTAGAAGATAGTAAAATTCCTTTTTCGTAATGTGTTTGGGGTAAACTCCGTTCTTGCTTATGTTACTCATTAACCATTTGGACAAAGTAAAATTAAGATAAAAGAAGACAAAGAATAGGTATTTTTTTTGAGCATGATGGCACTACATAAAAAATCGATATACACAAAACATGCAACGTGTTAAATTGGTTTAATTTCTAATTATTTTCGGTGAAACACTGCCTACGGATATTAGAGTTTTAACTATTACTTACTAAATCAAATTGTTACCAGATTATGACGGAACATACAAATATTTTTAAACCAGATTACATTCATGGAATACAATTTAATTACGTGTCATTCCTTATTTATTATATTTCATTCATTTATTGTGATTGTTATCGAATCAATACAAAACTCAAAAAAAATATAAATCGCTATTTCTTATGACTTACATGACCTCAAAAGCTGTACAAAGAAATAGAGGAGGTGCTCGATGCCGACCGCTTTGTGTTTACCGCGACGTGGAAATGGAAATATATTTGTCAGAGATTTAAAATACCTTTACAATGCTTAGCGTTTCAGCTGCAGTTTTAATTTGCTTTAATTCCTTCGTACGGATTTCCAGCGTTCTTTGTACATTATACCGCTTTGTACGGTTTAACGAGCTGGCGTTGTCTACCCTTATTGGCTAGCTTGCTTTGTTTGTTTGTTACATAGTTTTAATCGATGTATTTAATTAGAATACAACTTTTTTTGTTTAACGATTGTTTGAGACACAATGTTGTTTTTATTGGCCACTAAAATTGCTGCAAACTCATAAAACTAGCGTTGTAATTAATGAGATTGTTCAGAAGTTATTTCTGGAAATTGCAAGCTCAATAATTGCATCAGTTTCAACTCTTCAGAGTTGAGCCGAGCAGTTGATCCTGGAGGCGAGCTCGGAAACTTTATGATATTTTTGAGCGTTTGCAGGCAAATGCATTGCAACAGGAATTTTGTAAACGTTTTGTTCTTCATTATTTATGACGTTACTAACATTTTAATATTTATTATTACAATTATTATGTACTCTATAGATAAGTATTAAGAATAAAATGACATTCAAACTTTTAAACTTTCACCATGTTCGTTCATGTTCACAAAATATTTATTTTATTGAATCGTTATCTAACTACAATCCGATCCAATTTTTCTCGTTAAAGTAAACTTGTTTAGCAGTGACGATAAAAACAATTAAATCGCATGTACGTACAGTAACCATTTCATTTAGATGAATAGAACATATCGTATCCCGAACAAGTGTTGTCTCCCCGCGCCGTATTGCTCCCGCTATTGTCCCGCTGTCACTTGCACCGATCTAATTCGTGGTGCCAGCAGGTGCCTTCCTTATTAATGGATCTTCGCGGCTCCTCTCTAACGAACAATTGTCTATACTTCAACACTTATCTGTATTTAATGAACATTTTAGGTTTTTATTTTTTAAATCTTCACTTTTATCCAATTTTGAAACAGATGCTTGTGTTTTCGGGCTTAATGTTATGAATTTTATTTCTTTACCTTCTATTTCGATCTCATTAAAGACATAATTGTATGCTGTTACACATATAATAGAAAATTGACTTCAACATAAACTTGAAGAGAATGAACAGTTATCTTTCCATAACATTGTCAACCTAGATGTATCATTACGTCTCCAGTGAATTGATTGACGTCATCAACTAAGTCCTCGTGTGCACTCGCCGCTGCGCTGTCAGCGGGGAAACATTTTAATTCGTCAGCCGCAGACTCAGGTGTTCAAGTACTCTTCATTACGATGTGTACAATGAAACAATTCTCATTCTTCGTCTTTGTTACCGACAGATTGTTTTCCTACTCACAGATGATGCTGAGTATAATTGAAAAATGAGGGAGGGCTGAAGAGGGGAAATTTAAAATAAAAAGTATTTTAAGCTGATGAGCGGAAGTGCGCTTGAAATAGTCATTGTTAGCGAGATTTATGATGGTCTTATTGTGGATCCGAAATCATATTTTACTAGACTTTTCTTTTGGGCCTGATGATTCAGATTCTTAGTTTTTCTATTATGAATTTTAGCGACGTTATTTGAAATAGTATGTAAGTTTGTAAAATATTAATTATCACCTAAAAATCATCATCAGTTTATTTCTGAAAGAGAGCTCAAATGCTCATGGCAACTGTATACAAAAGCTGAGCTAGACGAAAAAGGGGCAATTTGCTCAAATTTAAATGTCACGGTGAGTTTCCAATCATGTAGTTTTCATTTTAAACTATACGTGCAATTATTTAAATGACTTTCACTTACCAATCTTAAAGAGTTAATGTGCTTTTTATAGCCCTCGTCGTATATTTGCCTCTTGTAACAAGGATCGCTCTTGTTCACCTCTTGAGTCCCTTAATTGTTTAGTGTAGACTTCGACAAGCCCCCGGGGAAGGGCCGGAGTTAAGTTAATGGGAAGGATAATTTTGTTTTGTCACTAATGTTTGAAGTTAGAACCAGAACGGTTTTTGGAATTACATAATTCCAAGAACGATTAATTTACGTCACAGCATCCTCTGCGTTATGTTTCTCACATTCGTTTAAAATTGTGCGTTTTTGGTAACACAGACTTATTTCAAATAAACCAGATTATTAAAATAGTTGCGTCATAATTTTTAACACTATACTTGATGGATGAATTTGAAAAGAGAATGTATTTTACTGCAAATAGTAAGTTTACATGATAAGTACGATTTAATTCAATTAATTCTAATCTTGGTACTTCAAAACGTCTTGTGTGTCTGTTGATTTGTATAAACGAGTTCATGTTCTCGGTCTATAGTGATTAAACAGATTTTAAGCTTTTGAATTATTTAAATGTTAAGCTTTTTAAGCACAAAGCCGCCATAAGAACCTTAAATTGAATATTAAGAAGCATCTAGTTTGGATCCGACTAATCCATTAACAGTGACGGTAAATTATGTACTTTAAATTTCTCTTTGCAAATTCTTGTTTTCTCATTTAGAGTATCAGTAAACCTAGTTTGGAGATAAGAGTTTATTTGACACCGCAGATTACATTTTGTTATTCATAGCATAACAACATAAAATAAGCCTATCAGTATCTGATATCCTATATTACTTTCTCAGCAATTTAGATCTTATAACTTGTGATCATAAAGCGTAAAACTGAATTCGTCCAAATACGAAAAATAAAAATCATGCTACTAAATCAAGTAACATTATTAAAGCCTTCTTACTTTTATAACAGGCTTGTTTCTTTAAATATTGTGATGGTTCCGAACATTTCTAATAGTAACATTGTTATGTACACACTTTAGCTTATATATAACGTAATTATTATACCAATATAAAGTGCTCATCGTTGCTTTTTAAAAGTTTAAAGGTAGCAAAACAGAAAAAAATATAAAATAATATTAAACGTTGAAAACAATTACATTTTTAACACTGTTCTTAGTTAGAAAAAATCACCTAGCGAGAACTTTTTATTCAAGAAAATACAGGCTGCTATAATCAGACTAGGACTTGATAAATGCTTTAAGTTTAATGAAAGCTGTCAAACGTCTTTTAGAAAAAAGGATTAATTCGTTGATTATAAACGAATAATTGAGCACAAAAGGGAATATTGTAGGTACACCAATATAATATAGAAATAAATTATTACAATTCTACAATAAAAAATTAACTTATATAGAAATTTGATTTAAACACTAAGAGCTTCAATATATAAAAATTAAATTAGTAAATAAAATAAGCGATGTCATGATCACAATTTTGGTCTGTATACAGTAATATTCTGGCTCAGTGTGCATCCGCCTGTAGTGCGCTGTCTCGGTGCTTCAGAATTATGCTTCTCGGCGAATAAACTGAGACTAAAGTTAAACCTGTCTCAACTACTTAGCAGTGTTAAGTGTTCGTTGGAAATTCATTATACTTACAGTTTTGTGCTCTTTTAATTAAGACATAGTTTATGATACTATAAATATTAATTAGTTAATGGAACGTGTGGCATTGACGTTATGTTTTATAATAATTTTATCCACTCAGTATTTATGAAATACTAGATTCCGCCCGCGGCTTCGCCCACATCGAATTTCTAATCTAATACAAAGTAAAAATTTCATCCATCTTTTTTGTTGCATTGTAATGAAAACAATCTTCCTAATTCGACGCCAACGCCATCTAGACTATGTATTTGAACATTTAATATGATAAAAAGGAATTAGCCAAGATTATCGAGATAATAAGTATTCTATTTGTTATTCCAGTTTATAAACTATCTTTGTACGAAATTTCATCCAAGTCCGACGATACGGTTTTACGTGATTAAGGAACAAACATGCAAACTGTTACATTTATAAGATAAGTAAGAAGTAGGATTTTCATTTTCATTTAAGTTCAAGTTATTAAGCTGACATTATGTAACCACTGTATCACAGGCTTGGAATCTCCATTCTTCGTATCGAACCTTTCGCACTAGGATCTCTATCTATTTCGTTGGTGCGAGGCGGGAGGTTTTCGAGGAAAATCCCTGCTGAGCCGAGCTTTTCATCCAACTACCTCTAAATAAGCATAAGTATCTATTACAAATCCCTCCGAGCGATTCCCCTCGCTTCTTTGAAACTCTCTCGGAAGGATTTAAAGTTTCCTGTCTTTTCAAACTTATTAGCGACAGCCTACAGAACTTAATATCCAACACAGGTAGGGAATCAATTTCATTTTAATAATTTAGCCTGTGGCTCACTTGGTGATCTTTTCAGGAAGCTTTACTCTTAATCGTATTTTGTTTGACTTCAAAATGTTCAACTTATCCATCAGAATCATTCGCCTTTATACTAGTAGTTTTATAAAACTCAGCAAGTCATTTAATAATTACTATTTAATAAATATCGACTACGAAATATGTAAGTCTTCTTTTACAGCAAAATGTAAAATGTAGCCGACATTGCCAGTGCGATAAGATCTGCGACGTCCTCAAGTATTTACCTTAAACTTTTCGAACAACAGTAATTTTGGGCAGTCGATATGTCGGAGCGGTCCTTAAGACACTTTGATTAGTTCAAAAGTTCTCCCTCCAGGAATGCGAGGGGCGCCGAGCCCCGGATTTATTGGGAGGGAAGTGCAACTCGTATTTAACTATTATTTACCTTTAACCATTTACTACACGCTGGCGTCTCACAGGGGATATATTACTTTGCTCAATAGAATACACTGCATGAATGGATGGAAGGAATTGTTAATATATTTTATTTTAGTTTCATTGCATGTCCACATGGACAGAACATTATAGCATTCATAAAAACAGATAATTGAACAATGGCGCTGGGATGTCGTTATAGAATAACTTTTAAAAATTAAGTATTTTTTTATGAGAATTGTTCCTTTGACAACTTTATACTGTTTACAGACTTTGTTACCTTATTTACACCAATAAAGGAATTTATTTGATTTGGCACATTTATTGTTGTACGTATCTTCTTCGTAGAACAGAGTAAGGTAGGTACCACGCATGTAAAAGTAAATTTAAATGGGTATGTTGTAAAGTACATTAATACTAGCAATTTTCTCAGAGAGATGTTAGTTAACCAGGCATGTCAAATATCCTACCAAATAAGTAGCATTAGGAAACCTTCAGAAACAAGGCAGTCGAAATCCCAGCTTTCTCTCGCAACATCGTCCTGTCCATCAAGGTGCATCACGAGGGAAGGTTCTCTTAAGATAAATGGGGCACCTTAAACCCCATTACTCTAAATGAAATGCTTTTATCTCCAAAGAACTTTAAGTAACCCGGCAATGAATCGGATATTTACGTACAAATTGTACGTTCCCATTGCTAAAGTGTCGATAATTATTTCATGGCATTTCATAGATAGTAGAAACAAATAAGTAGGACCAAGCGGACGATAATAGCCTAAGGTGCCTAAACTAATCGCTTATGGTTTTATTCAATTATCAAAGTTGCTTAGTACTTTAAGGTAACTCTACGTATAAATTATTAATACTAGTACTCCCTTAGGAGCGATAAATTTTATCAGTGTGTGCGTGTAACGACGCATAAATAATTATGTACGCTCACATAAAAAAACATTTCCTTTACGTGTTTGATGATCCTACTTATTTTCGTGTACTATGTTTCAAGTTTCCTTGAGCAACTGCCGACGTTTTGACAATAAACAAGCGAGCAAAAGGCGATAGACAAAGGTCGTTAATTGCAATTTTCCGTCCCGGCGGCGGCCGTCGCGGGACGTCATGATGGTAATTACCTTCGACAGACCACCCTCGTCATTCAACGTCGTTACATAGATTAAACTCACTATACAGTAGCCTGAGATAGCACTCATAAGATATTTATGTTTCTGATCTTAGAAGATGTCGTATTTTATGGATTAAAATTTGGCAAACATTATTTAGCGTAAAATAATATGTATTATTAATGTAATTGGATCAGTTTTTATGACTATAATCAAATGATATATAGGTTCATCCTTTTTATGGTACAATGTAACGTGAATAAATATAAAACCGTTTTACAAAATTTACCAAAATGGTAATAATTAAAAAAAAAAACAAGAATAATCATTTAACAGTAAAACTACGAGTATGAGTTTGTTGCAATCGCCACCAAAACCATCTTTATCCGTAAACAAAGATAGCTAATCTATGATCTAACATCACAAGTAATATTAGAGCCGCAACCCGAGCCCGGGCCGCTCAACCCTACAAATGCGATCTAATCGGCCTATTAAGCCCGCTAATTCAATTAGGGAGCACAGCAAGGAGCCAACAACGTGTGAAGTCGCTTGGAAACACCGAACGCTGTTCAGCCGCGATAGTTTTCAGTCAACGTACTGTTGCAAGACTGGATCATATCACCAATCTTTGTACATGTAGATTGTAAATACATGTAAATTTTTATAATCATTAAACCTTTAGATACCGCATCGTCATACGTCATCATAAATGTTCTTATTTTAGCGTATTTTTATAAATACGCTTTCTTTATAAGTCTGTTCTTTGGTTGAACAAACGACCAGACGTCAAGATTGGGGCCTATTGTTTAATATACATAGTTAATAATACATTCTGTAAGTCGGTTTAGTATTTTTTTCTGTTCGCCTACCAAAATGAAAATTGTTTTTTTTACACTAGATCCGTTATCAACAGATAGACCATCTGTGTTGTAGCGTTTTGACACTAAAAGTTAGTAATGAAAGAACGTATGCTGAACGTATGAAGGTACGCTCTTGAAAGATCGTATACGAATAGATTTTGGGACGTATACGATTACATTTAATTTTGGAAGGCCACCAACCTATATAAACAGCGTAACATAGAAATCGTATAAATCTATAGATATATACAACTCACATTAACCTCTTTGAGGTTTAAAGACAAATCAAAATATTAGCGTTCCCAGTTGTTGAGAGGATTAAGTTGTTATTAACTGCGACATCAAAGGCCCGTGTAACTATTCGTCTACTATTGTAAGCGGAGGGTTAAGCCATTGTTTCGGTCCCGGGCGGGATTATGGCCGCTCTTTTCGACCTTTTTAAGTTTATTTAGGAAATGAGGTGCTCCGAAGTTTAGGAGAAAAATTACAATGAAGGTACACTCTCGTGATAAAGTATTTATACTGCTCTGTTACAGTTTAGTTTACGCAGTATACTTCAGCTTGATTTGTAACATAAATTAAAATGCTTTTTATTAATAAGTACCTACGTAATTACAATAACTGCATTTTGATCACGATATTTTATTACCAAACTGTTAATACGTAAACGCATCATTATCCTACCTGTACATTTATACTAGGTTATGAAATATTCTCTAAGTGCCTCCCTGAGTATACATACACAGTTAAAAAGGTATTTTTCACCATTTATTTTCTTCTCCTCCATGACAAAGCACCTTTCCGAAATTGCTGCAGAAAAATATGACATGCTTACCAATAAAACTCCAGAGAACAATTTTATTACTGACTGTCAATATTCCACAGCTATTTAAAAACAATAAAATGATTAAAGGCTCCCTAAATAAACGTGCACGTTAAACGCAGCAACAATATGGCGTACAGAAACGGTGGTGTTCCACAAAAACTGATTGCTCGCGCGGTGTAATAACAGCGTGTAGCGCCGGGGAACGCCGGGACAAAGCACGCGAAAAAATTTTGGATATCATACTCTTGATACATCTACACTACAGTATAGTACCTATAATAAAATGTGCCACAAAATTACGAGGTCCATGTTGATCACTCACTCGTCATCGCTTGACTTCAATAAACTGCTTACACTAATTAAATAAGCATGCACTTTGAATGAATGGTTTAATTTTTGACAGGCTTTTTTATTTTTGGTTAATCAAATTTCCTTAATAAATATATATGACAATATAATTTAAAAATTATAAATTAGATTTTTTTTGCAAATGCCAGACTTTTTTTTAGTTAAAATATTATTATATCCAGTGTAGAATCCGTCATTTAATTTACAGAATCCTGCCAAGTACTATCTGATTTACTTCACAGTTTCCCTGAGACGAAGATATAAACTATTCAAAAAAGTGACTACATCAATCATATAGTTTTATTAGCGGCAAAATTCACTGATGGTTAATTCGATTAAAAAGTTGTTATCAGAAGCACCTCAAAAAAGTATAAATTTCCCTATATTTTTTGTTTATTTTATCGTAGTTCAAGCAGCATCCTTTATAGTACTACTTTCGTTCAACGCAGGAATTTAATCTGAACATTTTCTTAAGCGTTTATTCCAGCGGGTCTTAGAGAAGCAATCTTCTTGTGCTTGCAGCCCTATAATAGATATTAGCGAGGATCCTAATGATTACATTAAGCGGCTTAATCGCTCTCATCGGCGTCGCTCAGTCAGATATTGTAGGCGCTGAGCGCACCTTGAGGTTACTTCGTAAACATACTTAATTCTTGCGCAATTTAACTGACACAGTGGCATTAGTATTCGAATTCATTTGTTTACAGTATAGTATCGCATGTATCTTTATTCCTATAGCTGTGTGAGTTAGAATTTTATTTTAATGTACAGTCCCTCGTACAGTCTTATTGGAAGTTTGTCAAAGCTGTCATGGGTGGCTTATGGTTCATGGATCCTCATGCTGATAACAGAAACATTCCACTCGCAACATTCTACTGTTCCAAATGTTAAAGTTTATAACGAGGATCAACTTTAACGTCCAAAAGTCCTTCCGATACGACTGTGCAGCTCACTCACTCCCCATTCCCTTGACTTCAAAGCTGTTTAATGAGCGACACAAAAAATACAATAGTCAGAATAAAACATAGCATTGATTTTTAACAGGTTATTAGATACAAAATCAAAGAGCATTTATTTATACATATAGGTATCACGTAAACATTTAAGCTTTCACTCTTTATTTCCGAAAGGTGCTTTGTCATGGAGTATAGCAGAGTAAACTCATATGTTAAAAAGCTTGTCTAAATAGTTTTAAAACAATGTAGCAGTGTAAACCTTTAAGTTAACAAGTTCAACACTACTTGTAGAGACATTAATATGTAGGTATATAAGATAGCAAAGGAGATTCAAAGTCTGTCTTTATTTAGCCGCAGTGAAAGGGAACCGTAAAGTAAATACGCCGGTGACCGAGCGCTCCGCCCAACATTATGAACTATAACAGTTACTGATATCGACCGGTATTAATTTGAAATTTAAATGTTCCGAGTTACAAACTGCGCCGGACCATTAAAATGAATACGGCGGGCGATGCATCAGTGTCGTCGGCAACTCGAATAAATATTCAAACGGAAAAACAAAGGCTTCAACGGAAAATGTTTTATAAAAGCGCAATTTTTCATTTAATTCCTCGGAAGGACTATCTGTCACTGCGTATAATGCGCCGACCGGCCTTCGAGCTTCTTGGAAAATTGTTATAAAATCTAAAGACAGCTTTTTATAAGAGGAAGGCTTTTATTTATTTACTTTCCATTTTTATTTCTGTTACCGGTTTTCAATGACCGTGATAAATATCCGCAACTGAGCGCGACCAGGTGCTGTTTTGAAACATAACCGTTTTGGTAATTAATAACATTTTAACGAAACTTACTTATTAATTAAATTTGTTGTTTCACTTGGAACGGCGCACGACGTTGTTTAACTCGTAATAATATTGGACCATTTAATATAAATATTTGTAGATGCAAATTAGACCACGTTAATACAACGGCCGCCGCCAATTATATGCAATTATTGTTTTTACTTCAATTTGTGGTTTTAATTGGCTTATTCATTCCTTGTTTTATGTTCAACGGGCTTTGTTTACGGTGACACGCGACACTATCAATCGTGTTTAATGCCATTAATGGTACGTTTGGATTTGTTGTCTGACAATGAGTTAATAATAACTTAGCTTCAGTGTTCATCATTACTACCCATATTGGTCCCACTACTGGGCTCGTGTCTCCTTTCATAATGTGAGGGGTACAGGCCATGGTCCACCACGCTGGCTAAGTGCAGATTGGCATACTACTCTTAGCTTTAGTTTAGCAAAACCGGTTTCCCCTAAAAGCACTGGCGAGTTCGAGTATTTGAGGGATTGGAGTTCCACGTTAACTGCAATCGCTACAATATAATATGAAGATCGAGTATCGTTTGCGGATTTCCAAAGAATCACTGATAAAAAAATGTACAACAAGCATAAAATATACCTATTTAATATGATACATCCCTCACACACTCAAACCCGCTCTAGAGTGTATTGCTCGTGCGTACAATTGTTAAATTAATTTTAAAAATAATTTGTAAATGTTAACTGTACTGGCTATATAATTATTTGCTTAAACTTCTGAGATTGGAATTTGTACTATACATTTCTTTTTTGTGTAAAAAATATAATAACAACATCGTTACCTAGAACTCTACGTCAAAAATCTTAAAAAATCAGACAAGTAACCAAACTGATAATAATAAAACATAGATGTCCAACAGTTTAAATCCAACTTTATTATTTGTACGTAAGACATTAAATTGTTTGAAGGTGGCGAGGTTTGGCCTCATTCACCCAGCCGACCCAGAAGGGCGTCGAATAAAACACAAACATTGTAGCGAACTCCTTTGATGATATTATGAATCTGTCTCATTAGGGCAACCTTTACAATTCCGTGTATACGTGACGCGCTCAAAGACGTCTTGTTAAGTGTTCGCGGAGACGTGTATCAAACCAGTTGTAACGAAATGTATACAATTCCATCACCAACTTTGGTATACCCCATGCAGTATGGGCCGCATTGTGCCAGAATTTCATAATTTTAACATTTAGAAAAGGCTTAGCCTATCAATTTTTTAACCCTGCTTGCAAAGCGAGTGACCCCAGGTTCGATTCCTGGCCAGGACAGACATTGATTTGACAGCTAAATGTTTGTTCTCTTATCCTGGGTGTTAATGAGGTACCCAATATTTGTGGTCTCTATACCAAATGTGTGTGTTTATAGCGTACCAGTGATCTACGCAACTTGTATTCAACCACGAAATTTAAATAAATAAATAAAAGTAAATAGCCCTGAAACAGGACGACAGCCAATGTTACTGATGAAGTAGAAACATCATAGTCATAACCGAGTTATGGTGCCAGTCTATAAATAAAAAGACAACATTATCATCTCTAAAAATATTATTGTCATATTTGATATTCTGCTAATTCTGTAACATACTGAATATCAAATATGTAATATAATCGACGGACCCCATTAGACCCCAGACCAGTTACAAAATTATCCCTCAACAAAGACTACAAAGGCTGTAAGTTTCATTTATAGGTAATTTATCATGACGAGAATGACCTAGCACCGAAGCTCAAAGCTCAAAGCTCCCGCAGCTTTCAGAAGCGGGATTTATCGAGCTCTAGTGATGATGAACGACTTCCGCAAGGGTTGATTTGTAACCACTTCGCACTTTTATCTTCCAACGACGTGATGTAGTGCAGCCAGCGCCAAGGAGGGAACAATGGATGCAAGGTGTGACGAAGGCTTCGTAGCAAAATTGTTTACAGTGTCAGCCGCTGTTGACGGACGGAAGAACCTCCGATATTATTTTATCGTTTGAAGGGTGGTTTGTATTGTCTTGAATCGCTCGGCGTTTTCGGATCCATTTTTAGTTTCAACCTTACAAACGTCGTAAGGTGATAATGTTTTTAAAAGTTCATTGTTGTATTCGTAAAAAAGTTAAAAGCAGGACAAACCAGGTTACAAAATAATAGGAGCCGTGAAAACAGTAACAAAAAAACTTTGATTATTTTAAAAGACTTTTGAAAGAAATTACTCTATTTTGATATAGTTAGATGATGAACGTTGCAAAGCTCCACAGACATTCCCTGTTAAAGTTAAGTTAATAGCCGCGCCCATACTACTGCTCATTACGGAGAACCAACTGAATGAACCAATGTGAAACACGAAGAATTTAGAGTTTTAACGTTCAGCGCTACAGCGACTCATTATTTTTCACTTTTAACTGCGAAATTTAAAAGAAAAAAAATGCTGATTTTTAAAAGTATAAATTCGAAAGCTCGGTACAAAGTCTTGAGCCTGTTCGCTATTTGTCAGCGGCATTACATCTGACCCACTTCGTACTTAATGACTGCTGACCGACTTATTCTAAAGTGGTCCCGCTATAAGGAGGTTAAAGTCATTCCAAATCAAATGCGTTGCCTTTCTTGATTTCAAATGTAGGTTTCCAGGCGCTCGCGCCGCACGCGCCTTTATAATGTCGTTATAGTGATCTGGTTTTAAGCCTTACTTGGTTATATTTAAAGCATTTATTTTATGTTCAGTTTTTACTATTTAAATACTGTAATTTTATTATAATAAATCTGTATCTTAACTAGGATCAATCTTAATGATCATTGATCTTACTACCAACTATCACCAATACTGCCAACTTAAATTCAAACAGACCAAATGATAAAATGCAGTCAATATTTTTTACGCTTCTTAAAATGTAGACATAGACCTCGCGCATCAGTCAAACATAATGTTTATTCACGCAGTGTTCCGCAAAAAACGGAACGTGTAAAGTCCGGAATAAAGAAACGTAACGGACCGCCATCAAATATTATTACGAGTGCCGGAGCCCCCGAGCCTCCAACAATGCGAATATTTCTCGCACGTCGCCGAAATAACACGAACATCACAATACAAAACACATCAGCGCCAAGATTTATAACTGAATGAGGTATTCGTTAGTTTTTGCCCCGAGTTTTTGCTCTAACTTTTTGTATGAAATCGCCGGAGCGAGAAATGGCGATATATCAGCGTTTGATAGCGCTCGGCGGCGTGTCGGCGGTGGTACATGTTGGTCATCGTGGCATTATTGTTGTATTGTTACAAATAAAATAATATTACAAGCTAAGTATTTATTCAACGCATTAGTAAGCGTAAGTCATCGAAGGATAAATGGCAACTAGCAAAATAATATTTCTTAATTGCGTCTGTGATTTGTATTTGATTCAAGGATTTAGTCCGATATTCAATCATATAATAATGATGCTTTCAACGCAGATTGTCGATTTTCTTAAGCGATTAATCATTCCGCAAATCCACGTTGAAGCGGCGAGGTTGAATCTTCGATCTCCTAAATAACGGAGACAGATCCGTGCGATGCAGTGAGCCGTTTAGTATCTACACTAACCAATATTGATTTTTTGTTAATTAATTGTGGATCGGGATTCTGGTACACTTACATAATTATGTAAGAGGTGACCATCTGTATTTAGGGATAGGAACGCATCTGTGACAAACTTCGAATGGGAAAATGACCACTACCACTGTCCTATCTGACGTTTGTCACAGGTGTCCATTGGCGGCAGGGGACGGTGGCACTGTCAGCTCGCTTGCTACTTTTTTCCATAAAAAAATAATTAAATGATCTTCAAAAACAGCAGGATTATCTGATTAGAAATTTGCTCCACAAATCGGATGAACGTCATAAAAATATTTGTATCCGAGTGCCCCAGATCCCGCGCCCGTCGGCTGCAAACATGCTCGCACAACAAACTAGCTATATGAGTAAAGAGTGTCCAGGACTTTACTGAGGACTAACCTATTTGTCTCACCGACAATGGATTAACTATCATTATACACTATATTTTGTAATAGAAAAGTTTCAAACCTTGTAATAATTGATATAGTTACAGCTTATAATAATTGTCCCAATGCTGGGCTCCGGATGACGTTTCAAACCGTAAGGGGTATAGGCCGTAGTTCACACACAATAATTTAACCACAGATTTTAAATTCTGGGAAATTGTGAGACTTCAAAATAATTCTGCTTGTTGTTTTTGTAACGACTGATAAATAGTTAAGATACAGATTAACTATAACTATGTCTTAGTAACAATATTTTAATTAATTATGTGTAAGTTAAGATACTATGTATTATTAATAATTAAATATTAATTAATTAATTATTTTACCAATTTTCCATCAGCATACGACTAACAGCCGCAGAGCGGGTAGTGCGACAGGCAACTAACCCCGTGTGGAGCGGTTCCGCACAAATCTGTTTGTTCCAGCTTAGAATGATGGAAGTTTCTCGCGGATTGTAAAAAAGACTCATTACGTGGTTTGCAAACAAGTAGCGTAGCTGTGCTACGACGTAGATACGTACGTAGATCCTCTACGGCGTAGCATTATGTAGGACGTAGTAGAGAAGTAGACGTAGTAGAAGGCGCAATAAAGCTCCATTATAAATTTGGTTTTGGGATCCGTTTTCAAATTTAACAAAGCTTATATGGCTACTTTTAAAGAAGATTTTAAATCTTCTCATGTTCTTATATTATCACAATAAATAATTATTCAAACAAACGCCAGCCGGGCTCCAATGCGACAACAGCATCAAGTTAATTACAAAATGTATAATGAATTTCTGCACTCGAATATTAAAATCGCATCTACTAACTCTAAAATTCTCTTTATTAAAAAAACAACTTAAGGATATAATTTTTATCAGGGATGCAGCCGGGGCCGGATGTAACGTTTGCTATTAATTAAAAACATGCGCTCCAGTTCGCAACTCGTCATACTGGGCTATTAGGGTTGCCACTTGTTTTTTTTTTACTTTTAATTTGTATTTACAAACAGAAATATCTGGAAGGTAAAAGCTTTGGTGCTGATTTTTTAGTATATTAAAGTAACGAATGTCGAAAAACAATGTTTTTATGTTATGTTGTCGCAGAATATGTATATTAATTATGCTGTTGTAATGCAATGTGCAATAATTATTCATAATTAGATTATAATGAACGATTTAATTTTTAATAAGGTAACTTACATTTGCTGACAGTTAGTTTATATATAATATGTCTTGGTTTATTTATGAAATTAATTTATTAATAATACTTTTTAAACCAATTTATTGAAAGTAATCAAAGATTATTTTTTCTTGTATCAAAATGTTACAACAAAAGTGCCACCCCTACACACGATCACGGCAATTACGACATACGGCAGCAGAGGGCGGCACTCAACGTATTATGCGATGCACTTGCAACAAATACACTTTTTATATAGATTCGTTTTTTCATTTTAATGTGAACGGAACTGTGGGAGCGGCTGCGACGAGCGATCGGCGCCCCGACTTATGACTAAAGCGAAATATTATTTTTTATTGTTATTGACAGATAGATATTATGTTTCTGGACCATGCATATTATACTGATACCTTAAACTTAGATCATATTATTTCTAGATTACGCAACGTCTTACATCGACGTCGTCAAATATGCCCTTACTTTTTTAAGCGTGACAGCATCATTTTTTTAATAAACTTTCTTTTTTGTCTGTCCTTTGGCTGAACAAACAACACTAAAGTACGGAAAACCGACCTGACAACAGAATTGTGGCCTATTGTAATGTTTTATTACCTGTATAAGATGCTACCCTCCATATTGCGTTAAAGTAAGTCCCCGTAAAAGTATAATATCTCGGTCTTTTTTTTAAACGAAGTCTGGTAACAGTGCTTGAAGAAGTTCTTCGATTGTGCTTCTATTGTCTACGGAACAAACTTCCAGAGAACATTATTTTAAGTTCAACCTACAGTTGTGAGCCACTAACGAACACGTTCATTCACGAACCAATTACTCCCAATTTGATCGAAAGAACTCCGAATAACTTGAAACTAATAATTCAGGTGTAAACACAAATTCAATACAGCATTGAGCTCCGAATCTACATTTTATTACCGGCGGTAATCCGCTGGCGGCAATACCGTAAACCAATTATTACTGGCCAATAACTTCTAATCGTGGTTCATTACACCGCCGGCCACCACCAACTATATTAATTAATGGATATGAAGTTCAGGTTTAGCGGTACACCTCGGGTTTGCACTAAACTCAATTATGAAATCACCAGTGTTGCCTTGAAAGGGACAATAAAATGTTTATTGTTACATGTATTAATTGCCGCAGAAAGATGGTAATACAAATTAATTTCTCTTAACAGGCAGTTTCATTATTTCAATAATTATTTCATTTGAACAAGTCGGCAAATTTAAAACGTTAAAAATTATACGAAATGATACCAAAATGTCCCTGAACAGTATCTACATAGCTTCAACCAATTGAAATAATTTCAGGTTGTGTCCAGAGCACTCATAGACACACAAATGTAATCAAAAATAGAACAATAACATTTAAATACGCAGATTATTAGGCTAGGAGCATACTGAGCCCACGTATGCTACGTGTACGATGCATGATGACGTCTGGTATCGTGTGAAGCCCTTGAATTTATATAAAAACGTGTGGCTTAGAAACACATAATAATAATAATAAAATTATGTAACGCCCGGTATCATAATCAAACAGTAAATTATTCACTGCTAGAACAACAATGAAGACCAAGCGCACAAAGCATCGTCTTAAGGACTACGTTTGTAGTCCGGCTCAATCTGAACGCCGTCTATGTAAATATAATACGGCGGACAGTTTGAGTGGCTTCAAGCAACAAGTTTTTAATATTTAAGCCGCCGGTGCCTCCCTCGAGTCAATATTAATTACTTAACGCAGAAACATTGAAAGAATTGTACTGCTTAAATATTTATTTAATTCATCGCTGCTAACTTAATGTATTATCTGTTAAATGTAATTGGATAAAATAATGATGTGAACTAGATATCGAACATTGGTCTCTGGAACGCGAGGGCCTGAGTTTAAATACTGCATCGCCTATTAAAAAAAAAAGTTTTTTTAGTATTTCAAGCCAATTACACTGTAGGCACACTTACATACGCTTACACGTAAGCACATTTACATACACATATTTTACACAACGACACGCCGCTAGGCAACTCGCATTAAGATACTTTATTTAAAACTTCATCAGCTACATTCCGAGAATCATATTATTTTCTTAGTAATGGATCCAACGAACATCTTTTTAGAAATAAACATCTTAGTACTTAGCGATGATAATTTCAACGTCGCTTAAGGAAAAATCTTTTGAATATTTATAATCTCGACTGAGGAATGAAGTTCGTTGCGACGTATAGCGAGTTTATCCCGACATTGGAGTCGGGCATGTTTCGTTTGACTGTATCCAGGGAGAAGTTCTTTCTTCATTAGCATTACAAGGAGCCAGTAGACATGTAGTTGTTTGTTTAATGTACACATGGAAATTTCTATGTGTGTGTGTCCGTGCCGACACTAGCAAATGTTCAAGCGTTGAGAAGTATTTGAAAACTCAAATTTCGTTTGATTATTGTTTGATTCCGCATCGTCATACATCGATGTCGTCAAAAACCCGAAAACGCACTACTATATTAAGGCCTTTCATCTGATTTCATGTAAGCTTATTTCTAGTACTCCTCAAGATACCTAAATGATATCTCGCAACTGACGAAGCCTAGAATGAATTTAAAGCTTCACATTGCTAGTCCAGTGCGGTTTAGTAAATTAAGAACTCCTGATAACCAAGAACTACCAGCACCATAATTTTAAACAATATGAAATAATATAGAAATAATTTTAAACAGTTTCATTATCAAGAAATCCCATTCAATCATAGCATAAGGAATATCATAAAACATTTCATTAACCCGCACTATTTTCCATGCGAGAAATAGATGTAATACAAATTAATATTCTCTCTGTACCTCAATATCGAGTATGTTAAAATAATCCCCTAACTACACTGAACGGTATACGAGGCGCAATACAGTAATCAAATCCGCCCCGCCCGCCATAATCCCGCGATGCTGGGTCTATTCGACCCGAAGTCTGTTCCCAAGTCTACGACACTCCCGCACATTTGCGCGGCATATTGCGCCCTCTATCAAGCGTCAGTTTTATCGCCGGGCAAGAAGTGAGTCTGGAGTGTCGCCGACGGCCGCTGAATAAATCTGCGAAATGCGTAGGTAACCGCTATAAATTTGGCAAGCTGGTGGTGGTGAGCGGCGAGCCAAGTTATAAGCGAAATATCTACGGGATAAAGACATGTAGGTACAGTCACGGTCATAAATATATTACTATGAGGAGATTAGCAAAAATATCTGTCGTAACAACATTGATACAATCGTTTATAAATGCCAGTTATCTTTTGGAGCAATTTGGTTGAGATATTGCGTTGTTACTGAAAGTTCAATCTGACAAAAAGAGTGTTTGTTGTTTAATATCGACATAATGTCACACTACCAGTAGAATAATTTTTCTAGTTAAAGAGAAAAAAATCGAAACAACTACATTTTAACATAGGTTCTAACATTCTTTAACAAGGTTTTTCTGAGTGCGGTTTATTGAGATACTAAACACATCTATGCATAACCCGCTTGTGTCTTAACCCGCATCAGAGAACAGAAAGACGGGGACGCAGAATAACAGATAACGATTGAAAGATTCGCCGGGGCCGTGTGTGTCATACGTGCGCTAGTTGATGGCCCCGGCTTCCCTCGCATTCGAACCTCATTACCGGCGCTGCCGATGCTAAGTGAGGCCGTATCATTCTTCTGGCTCGTTGCGTCTGAACGGTCGACCTTATTTTACTTACTTATTATCCCGGGTAGCGAGTTAGGTTTTGCTATCGTCATATTTTTTTGTTTTGGGTGAACTGGCCTTGTATTAAGGAGTTCTAGTGAGTTTTAATATAATTATTATATTACTTACTTTACCTATTTATTGATTTACTGATTTGTATGGTACATGCAATTATTAGGAGAAATATCATGTTTTTTTTTGAGGTAATATTTTATTTTGTTCAAAATCAAAAATAATTTATTCATTTATGTATCACTGATACATGTAATTGATGTTAACTGTTCCTCTTTCATTCAAAAACTCTGAGCCTTGAGTTGAGTTGAGTATGAGAGTATGAGCCTTACAAATTCAATTTGAACTTGACTGATTTATCTAATACCAACCAAAACCACCGTAACGAATGAGCTATATCGTACGTTCGGTCGGTATCGGCGATGAGCCTCGTTCGATTCTCATTACATTCTCGTCGCCGCCGTCTCTTCCGGCACACGCTTTGATGATGTTCTGACGAGATCAGACACAGACGTGGCTCTGATATAGTGTAAAACAATTTTCTTTGCCGAACCTGTTTAGGCCTGTTCGCGAGCTTTGAGATCGATGTTTCTGGGAAGTATAATTTGATGTCCACGTATCACAATGTATGTCGTTTAACTTGGAAAATTATTCACGTTAAAACAAAAGTATTTTCATTGTGAAATACATATTCACATCGTTCCGTGAAGTTAAAAATGGAGTATTATTTTTATGTGAAATATTACGTCTATTCGTATCATACGAAACAAGTATAAGGCCCAAACTCCACCGAAGCTGAAGCGGAGATTTGTGCTGGGTAGTGGAGATGTTTTTTAAACAACCAATCGCTATTCACACATCTCCTCTCCGCTCAGCTTCGGTGGAGTTCACTAAGCGGAGATGTTTTATATTTGTATGGCGA
>DWKA01000089.1:0-23885 GCA_018249155.1 Panoquina ocola ocola
TACTTTTACACTTTTACTTACTTTTACCAATACAAATTCACGGATTTTTCAATTCCTTTCTACAAAGGGTACAAAACCGGGAAGAAACTTAAAAACTAAAAATAGATACCTAAACTTTATACGAGTAATTAGGTAGTCATGCTATTGTTTCCCGAAGCGAAGTGAGGGCGGGCAGCTAGTTTTTACATACTTTATAAACGATAATTTACCAGATTTGAGGTAATTAATGCTCATACGAAACTCATACATAAGCCTAAAGTATGACCTTAGAGCCTTAACGTGTTTGATTATGTTGATTTATACCTAGTTTATGACTTTGCTGCGGGCAAAGGCCACTATAAATTTTAGGTGTCGTGCTATCATTTTAATTAAGTCAAACATAGTGTAGTTTACGGCAGTGATGTGGCATCTAAATAACCTTTGTTTACATAAGCAGCTTAATTAAATCTTCATAAGATATTGTTAATAGTTTACTTTTACGTTATCAGCAATGATTTTAAGAATTTTTTACTTTATTGTCTGGACGATGTGTTGTGTCTAGTATTATTTTCTATACAAGGACTATATTATGGACTGTGCACGAAGAGCGAAATTCGGTCCGATTTAGATAACCGTCGAGGTATGCGTCTCTTTCTAATAGTTTGGCAACTAAGTGTGTTAGAAAGGGAAGCCATCCATGATGTACTGTTTTGCGTGGACCGTTTTTTGAATGTGTTCACGACCAAATAGTTCTGAATCTTATAGCAATGGCTAAGAATTCAATTTCGAACATAAAAATTTCTTCCGTGCGCATTCCGTCATTATAATTTCCTTGATTCTGTTTAATAAAATTATTGTCAGCATCAAAAATTATATTTTTTATTCATATTATTCTCCTTGGTATAACGTACCTAAACGAAAAAATAATCAGGGGTTTATCAAATAAAACTTCACGCAAAGTATAAATCAGATTGCTTTAATTTTAGTTTTATACAAATCGAATTCTACTTACGATAGTCAATTTAACGAATAACCGTATTACCCGTTGAGTTTTTATATTTTTACAAATTTACCTTTGCATCTTTTATATTGACGACTATTATAAAAACCTCCATAGGGGCTTTTTATTATAAACTTACATTACATTTGGTAGTATTTAAATCTTACCTGCAGTCATATTTTAATTAATTTTAATTAATTATCTCGACTATGGAAAAGCCACAGGAACACAATCTGTAGTACGATTAAGTGAAAGCCATACAAAAATAATTATTTTCAAGTGTGAGAGAGTGATTATATTCATTCTATATTAAAAAAATAACTTATAATGTGCGTGAATGACAATAAAAATTATAAAAACATAATTATACATATAGTCGTATAACATTAAAATATAATTACAACTTGTTTAGACAGAAATAAATATAAATGGGTTCAATATTATAATAATACGTGTAGCAAAAGAAAATCTTGCATAAATGCAATATATCAGCAAAGATTTAATAAAAGACATTAAAAACCTATACTTCCAACTCATAATACAATATAATGCAAGATATTTATAATTCAAGTAACAAGTCAAAAGTAGGTATTTCAAAAGCACAAATGTATTTTTAAAAGCATCTTACTAACATTAATAAAATTGTAAGAGCTCTTGGTAACAAGGACTTCAAGGACGTATTATGATAATAATTGGTAGAAAATATTAGGATTTCATATCATTGATATGAAATTGTAATAGAAACCACAATAATCTGCGGTCGAGTTAGATAACACGGACAAAGCGATATAGACAAAGGACTCGTTTAGTTTCGAAGTAATTACTATTGACCGACGCGAACTCGATAACATCGTTTTAGTCCTGTGAAAACTCTCTTTAGTACCAGAATTTCGCAAAGTTGTTCCAAATTCAGTAGAATGTCGGTCCAGAACCTTATCTTTTCGTCCAATCGTAATTGCTATTGTTATTTTTTCCTTTCCAATTTCTATACGACCTTCGGCAAAAGGTTTCTTGTTTAATACCTACCTGCTTCTCAGTTGGTTTACTTCCTACTTGTTATTGAAAAACTTCGAAAGCACGGCGACATATTGTCCATGAAAGTTTTAAATTTCTTGCAATCAAGTCCTTGCTTCCAAAGCCTTTTAACTTATAGGTACAATCTGCTGCAACTCAATAGGTACATAAATAATTCTATTTCACAGCGCACCATTGTCAAAATTAAGGTTGTTTATAAATAATAGTTGTTCTCTTACCTATTTAACAAAAATGGCAGTTTTAGGTTTAACGCGGTTTAATTATCATACAATAGAAGCAAGAAAGATAGATTAACCGTTATAGTGGCTTAATTAGTTTGTTCAAAGAAAATATATTTATAGATACATAATATTACATTTGGCAGTATGGTAGCTTTTAAAAAAGTAATGATAATAATTTTCTTTAATCTGTTATTGTTTTAACTAACGCTGATAAATCTGATGATAAGGATAAAGATTTTTAGTATGATGTTAATGAAATATGTTACAAAGGAAACATTACTTATATTGATTAAGCATGTAATGCGATCTTTAAAAATCAACCAGAAGATGTTCGTGATGCAGTAACAGGCGACACTAGCTTTTGTTATATAAATATCTCTTAAAGAAATCTTACAAATAGTTGGTAATGAATTAAAGTAGTTAAAACCTTAGACTACAGGCTTCAGAAATACAGAAATAGAGATACGAATGTACATGAGTGTCCAAAATACCTGTTTCAGGATTAAAGCATTCTGTTTCTGTTGTGCAGTAGTCGACTCTTTGGATTTGTGTGAAATTTTAATACTTTCAATTTTTCTCAATCTGAACTTAACCTGATTTATTTAGAGAGATAATATTTTTGAAATAATTCTAAGAATGTCCATAATATAGAAAAGTTAAAATAAATTGTAAAAATTTAAACCATATAGTAATGATAACTGTTAAGATTCGCATTAATTTTATTTATTTTGCCTGATCAATACCTGTATCTGAAAAATAATAATTCAAGTTTATAATTCCACACAAACTTTACACAAATCGGCTGTTTCAGTAGAAGACATACTCATTTTATATAAAAATGTGGTTCCACAATGACATTGAAATTCGGGAAGAGATAAATAGTTAGTTAAAAGTCGTAGAAAATCAACTTAGTTGGTACAAGCGACACTTGCATGAAACGTGTATATAATTTTGATACTTTTACTTGGTTAAATGTATCCCTATAATGTTTAAGAAGTTAAACTTCTTTTACAGCAAAGTCAGGGGGAAATATTTAAGGAAGTGACACGCGGCGTAGGTGGCGCTAGTAGTTGGAGGAAAATACAAAATAATTACTTTAAGTTAGAAAAAACCGTATTGATACAATAATAAAACACAAGGGAATTAAAATATTTAAGTATCCAAACGTTGAAAGGTTTCACTTCAAATATGCGCACACCGTGTGCCAATCCTGTTTTTTTTATTTGACAATGATAAGTACAATAATTAAAAAAATTGGGAACTAAAGTTTAGTCATTATGATTTTTATATTTAAATAAGAACATTTTTCGATTTTTCCTTTAAAAATCATAATAATAATATAAGTTTTGAAATAAGAATATGTCATTGTGTGCTTCGACAAACGTAATGTAAATCGATGTAATGGACGTGTCAAATAAATATCGAAATAACTTGACAATAATCAAAGAACGTTTCATGTAAATCTCGCTTAGTATTCAGCAAGTGTATATTTACTATAATTACGCCTTTATAACTCTGTTTGTGACGAGTGCCGCGTAGCGCTTTATTCTAGTACAAAATAATTTTGTGAATGTTGAAAGCAGAAGTAGCTATTCTCACGTGAAACAATTGCACTGCAGATGAAGAAGTGTACGAGTAATGTGTCAGTTCATTTTGCCCAGATGGGCCTTTAACATCGTTTTTATTTAAACGTAGATCTCCTCTACACATTATTTAATTGTATATTTTAAAACACATTGGGTCGCGTACTGCGAGTACCTTAATCGTTTCACAACCTCTCATTTATTTTTAAACAACTAAGCTTTTAATATTTGGTGATTGAACCGCAAACACGACCCAGTGCCAACTTCAACATCAACGTTATATTACTCGTTAACAATGATCCTAGTTCGTTTCTTTATTAAATTTTTTACAATAAAATTCTCAACTTTATCCTTTATTTATACCCCTATAATCCAACTAAATTAAATATTTATAATTTCTATAATTTTGGCACTAACAAACCTAATTTAAACATACCGATAAATTTATTCCATTTTGTTATCAATCTCGATTGAAAATTAAGTTAATACAACAATTTATCAAGACTGCCAATAAATTAAATCGAAAATATTGATTAACTTTTAATTAAAGTAAGTCACGATACAATAAATACAAATAAATTTTCGATCACAACGTGGCAAAAATCAACGGTGAAATCTCGTATATAAATTGAAATATACAAAGTATAACAATAACAGTAGCCCTGCGATCCTAACAACACAGGGCTGAAAGAAAGGAAGCAAAGTTCAAAATGTATAATAATATTTTATATACATAATTAATTCACATCCCACCCACAATTCGATGACGAATATTATACATTAAAAAGTTTAAAAATAATACACCGAGACTTAGTATTTATTAACCTATTTAACCACTATATTAGTGAGCTTTCTTAAAATTTAAACATATCCTAATTAAATTAAGGACACGACATTCACTAGGCTATCACGACATCTATAAGAGAGAAATTGAGGAACGGACATAGATAAAGACGTCAATAAATGTTTTCTCATTAAACAATGCACCTATTTTACGATATAGTTCCTAACCTTACATTTAAACTAAGGATTGCCCTACTGTAGGTGTAAAGGAATAGTTTTGTGGATTGTCATTCGGTTTCATACAATAAGCCAATATTACTCGTATTAAAATGCATCTACCGAATTCGTACGGCAAGTTTAAAAACTGTGAAATTTTCCTAATATTCGAATTCGCGTTCGGAATTCAAAAAATATTTCAAAGCGTAGATCTGTGTCTCCTTCTTAGAATATATTTATAATCTATGGTCTTCGGCGCTGCGCAAATGTAGACACTTTTTGTTGCCGACGCAGCACACCAAACACTTTTATTGGCAACGAGTTGGTATGTGTCAAGTGGAGGCAACTGGATAAATGACTGCGCAGGGAGTGTAAGATTTCAAACTGGTTCTATGGAAATCAAATATTCATCGGTAGCTTTTGTCGGACACCAAAGTGCTTACGTTTGCGCCTTGCCTTCATTTATGATGTTCACATTAAAGAATTAAAAAAAAACAATTAGAGCAAGTACTACAAGCAAATACGCTGTTCATTTAAGCACTATTGAAAGTTAAAAATAGTTTTATAGCGAGGATTTAAATACCCGTTTCCTAACAAAATAAAAACATAAGAACTTTAGTTACTTTGTTAATATGCATTCCCAATCCATTGTAATTGTTTCATGAATTTCACTAATTCCATCCTTATTCCCATCTATTCCAACCATCCTTCATTCCAGCCTCAGAAACTACCAAGAACGACAATCCCGTTATGCTTTAAGTTTATAAATATCCGTATAATTAATTGCGTAATTAGCTAAATTGAAATGTAAGTAGTCTTTCATATTACATAACTTTATATACAAATTCAACACACGATATTAGTTGATCTTACAACAATTAACTTACTTATTTTAAGTGACGTATGATCATCAGTAGCAATATTACGATTATAATTATGAAAATGAAGTGCCTATAACAAAAACTTTGGTATATGTAATGTATATTTCTAAACTAAGGGTCGTCTTTATACAATATAATTTATATAATATTGGACTACTTCCTGAAAACATTTAATATATTACAATAACAATTCAATAAACGAAGGATTCATCGCCACCGCTCATACTTACTTTATTTACGATTAATTTATCTAATTAATGTTTTAGTTCAAAATTTATCCGCTCTTACGTTTACTAAACTATCTTTACTTTGGTTCTTTTAAATTTGTTGATTTTGTATCAATTCCACGAATGCAAACAATTCCTGAGTTTAGTCGTCAAGCGCAAACTAATACTAAATTCAAATGAGAATCGGTCCTACCAACAACAAATTTCCAATAATGAAACCCGACTTGTTCCGCCCCGAATGAAATTTACTTAAACGTAATGTAAAACTCGTAAGCTACGTGGACTAAGAATATTTGATCCTTTACGTTTATGTACATTGCTTAATGATCTAAGGTAATATCAATGTCAGTGATCCCTCATTTGCTTGTAAGGCAGCTCCAAGAAAGACAATCTGCAACCAGCTGGTCACATTTAATGGAATTATTTTAATGACATTGATTACACCTACATACACGATATTGTCTTATGAAACAATGCACTACTGACAAAGACGGCATTAGACTGTATCTTTTATCTCTAGGTATACTTAGAGTAAATGAAATTCGGTTACTAATTGTATAGTTTGCTGATTGTCTTTTGAATATGAGCCGCGTAAAGGATTCCACCTCATCCTCACTTTATAATTTTAAAGTATATCTAATGATGCTGATTCGTTTCGTACTAGTAAGAGTTTTGTGTGTCGAAATTCTCACAGCATAATTCAAATTTGATAATTAAATGTAGTAAGTATAATAAAATTAAGTAATATAAGGTGTATATGAACCAAAGCACATCCCATATCCTGATTGACTCCTGTCACATCATTTTAACTAAATCACTTTTTATATTTAACCATATTAATTAGAAATATAATTACATCTTTAACAAATTATACTGTCAACATTTATCTGTATAACTTCCTAATTAATCAACATCACAATTGTTTAATATTAATTATAATATGTTTGCTTAATTACGCTAGATAACGTATTAAGTCGTCATATTTACCGTCTTTCGACTTTTAGTGGAGCCGTGTGCGTTTGAACCACATATATTATTTTAATAATAGTATTATACATAAGTATTAGAATAGTTTCAATAAGGACTAAAATTAGTTCTCTCTTAGAGTTGGGAATTGAACCCGGGACTGAGTTAGTTCATTTCACGATTATATGCGGCGCTGATAGAAGCACAGCAACCGTTGCGACGATTGTGAAGAATGTGAAGACGAACAGACAGAACCTGTGAACAAGATCACTATTTAAGTACTAGTAACTTTTTATCACACAATGTTTTTCCAAGAACTGGTCAAGCTTATAATCTGTAACAGTTTTAACTCCACTGGATGGTGAAGTGATTTCATCAATGTGATGTGTACCAACTAATTTATCAGTAACATTTCAATATTTTAGGTTCATATCTGACAGACATTATGGGACACCTAGTGATAAGCAGTTAACAACAACACTAAGAATCTCTTTTGAATAGCCAACGTTAGTAAAATATCTAAATTGATCTATGTATTTTTTTTTAAATTATATTTTTAGTAAAACGAACCTGTCCACAACCATCGCAGCAAACTTCCAATCGCTAATGAGCTCAGCCTCTTCGTCCGCTTTCTTCATTCTAGTGGTGATGAACTGCAGCTCTCTCAGAATAAGATGTAGGTCTCTATGGTGAGTGCCTAGACCTCCCCCTACATCTTCCATTGTGGAGGGCCGAACGAACGATCGCCGGAAGTCCGTGCGAAATATTGAACACCTGCTTGCAAATTTATTACATTCCATATATATTGGGAAAAATTTTACAATTCCAATAAACTTAAAATGCAATAAAAAAGATAACATAAATTGAGATGTAACAATGAAAATAAATATTCGTGTATTAAATTTATAATCTGCGTTAACAATTCTTTAAATAAGATAAGAACTGAAATATAAAATCTATGTTATAGATTTAAAATTTTATAAGGTGAATCAATATCATAAATTTCTAACCCAGGTCCTAAATTTCCTGTTGACGCAGTATTATTAGGAGGTGGCGGTACGTGTCTAAAGTCATCGTCTATATCCAAAACGTTCGCTAGCAACGATTTGGAAGAACGTTCTTTTAACTCCAATTCCCTCATCCTTGACGTCATCATAATAGTTTTTCGTGTTATCTTCTTCCCAGGTCTAGACATTCTCAGAATCCATGGCAGCCATTGCAGGAACACTGTCTTTATCTGCATTTAAAAATAAATTAATATAATAGCTAAGCTTTTTAAAAAATATGGGTTTAATATACATTGAAAGCTAATACTACATACCCATTGCGGCATTTCATGTATATCAGCCGTTCGATGGTGATAGTTGAGTACAACGACGGTCAGTACCACAGATGAAGCCACCATAAACATGATGCAATTGAAGTAAGTTCCTGCCACACAAAATTTTGGATCTTTATGATATCGATGTCATTTTTATTAATCTAATATTCAAAGGATTTGAAAAATGTATGATATAATAAACCATGTTTCTTATCCTAACATTTTTAAAGTAAAATTAAGTCACAATAAGATACGAACTACCAAATTTACTGAAACAACTGTTACATAAATTAGCAAACTAAGACACAACAGCTTTAAACGTTTTAAAAATATTATGTTTATTAAAATACATATAGAACTATAACACGAATTACACAATTTATATTAGTAGATTAATTACTAATTAGCATTAGATACTGGACAAACAATCATGCAGTAAAACGTGTTTACAACATGCATTATGTTAGTGATTCGTATGTTATTAAAGAATTATTAAAATCATAAAACTGTAAAGATTCTATAGACACAGCAACTACTTAATTATTTATAGAATTATTGATATACTAGTTTGTAAAAAACATTCAACGAAAAATAACTACCTTAAGTATTATTGATAGCATTAATTATACAATAGTTAATTGAAACAAGGACTATTAAATTTATGACACCAAATCTTTTTAAAGTATTTCAAATATGATATATACAAATTAAGGTTGTGTTATAATTTTAATAAGTCCTGTGATTAATAAAAATAAAATTTATTAGAACTTAAAATACATCAATATAATGAAAACGTCTCCACAGGAACGAATCATATTGTTAGAGGATACCTCTAACCAATATAGACAAAATAATTTATAATTTAAATTGTTTAAATAAAGTTCCTCTGAAAACATAGAGGAAGAATTTAAGGAATGCAGACCAAATAAAGCTGCGAGATCCAATGTTCGCGAGATACTTGGAGGCTGGACTCCTACTACCCGCATCCACTTTGTTGATTTGAATCGCCCTTTAACTTTACGACCTGTTTAAACAACTACAAGCAATGCCATTCTAATTGTTTAAATATAATTATTAATTACGCAGTTAGAATTAGAAGTTGTGCGTTTAGATGTGCTATTTAAATTTGACGTCAGCAGTAACACACCAAGAGTTATTAGAAGATCAGTAAAGAACTAAAAATGCCATGAATGCATGTGTTATGAGTAGATTGTTACAAATGGAAGACAATGAGGCATTTGTAATTATGTCAATTTATTTCAATACATTACAAGAAGATAACTAAAAGTCATTGGAATATAATTCAAGAAAATTTAAATTTTAGAGGTTGCTAATAGTTCATAAGAGCGCGATATTTGTGCAGTTCCTGCTGTTTGTGTTAAAAGAGCTGATAAAACTATTATTGAAGCAAAGGTCAGTTTCATAAATGTTAATAATCTAAAATGCAAGTTAGAAGGAGAAAAATCTAAAGATTTCTTTTCAAATCCAGAATTATTTAAGCAATTTTTGCATTCTATTTAAATCTTTATTAAGTCCATGTTTCAAGAATGAGCGTAGGAATACCAATTTGTACGAAAATATGTTTCTAACTGTTTGTATTCCTCATCACCCATTCTTTAAATTTCGACATTAGAATTTCATCTATTCATAGCATAAAAATTTTATTTTTGTTTATTATTATTTCCTTTATAATTTAAGCCACATTTGATTTTCTCACCTATTAGAGGAATTGCCTCTGAGGTTTTAGTGATAACGTGACCCACCAATAGAGAGAAAACAGTTTGCGACAGAAGAATTGTTACACCTGGAAAGATCAATATAATACTTTGAAAATGTGTGTTCTATTTTCTGAAAAATCTACGTTGTTTCCATCCAGATAGGCCTTCCTACTGCTTTCATTGTTACATCTAATTTCCTGTTCGTGTGCTGAGTTGGTAACTGGGGCTCAAGTAAAATCATAAACAAAACATAATGAAATAGTCATGCAGACGCTATTTTAGAGAGGAATATTATGAAGACGTTTATTTACCTCGGTTATTTTAAAATGTATTAGTTAAACATTGTTTGCTAATGTTTTACTTGTAATAATATTTAACCACCCACCCTCCAAGTATCCCGGAAACATTGGCGAAATTTTGCTTCAGTTAGAGTTTATAATGCTGACACTACATAATATAACTTAAACATGGAATCGATTACGTGAAATAGTAACTTTAAAATAGTTGGTGAAAATTGATAATAATAAAAAGCAACTTACCTTGAGGAATCCATAACTTGTAATGTATAACGCATGCCATGCTTGTTGTATATTTAAAGTAAATTGTAACTTATATTTGTTATGGTCATGTAATCATACATACTTTCAAAATAAGAAGCATTTGAATGAAAATGATCATTGCTAATTAATTATACTTTAACATAATGCATGACAACTTAAATTTGCTTATAGATCCTGAAGTGTTAAACTTTAAAACGTAAAAAACAAAGCAAAAATGAATCACGAAATCGATTCCAAGAAATTTATTCACTTTATTAAAATTGAAAATATTAATCATTGGATATAAGAGACATAGAAGTTTACAAAATGCTTAAAAAATATGGGAAAATTAAGAACTTTAACTGTCGCATGTTACTATAAATGTGAGCACATAATTAACTCCTTGTAATGTTTTAAAATAAGGGCTTTAATGTTATTTAAGTGAACAAAAAATTACGAACTCCAAAATAAAAGAAGCAGTAAAGGTGAAGATAACGAAATAAGTAATGATAGGTTAAAGACGAAACTAAAATGGGAAATGGGACAAAGATAAAAGGGGGGCGAGGTGTGGATAGTGTACCTAACAGGGGAATTGCATCGGAGACCTGCGGCAGGGTCTCTGCAACCAGGTTGAGGAACACCGTCAGCGAGAGAAGAATAGTGACTCCTGAAATCAAACACGTTGTTAACCCTACTTACACTATCTGGTGCCACTACCAGAAAGACCCCACAATAATATTTTGTGAAACACACCTCGCCCTCTGACGTGAACTTTGGTACACAGAATCACAGTGTAAGGCTCATATTTTATACCACAATGGAAACTGAGATTTTTTTTAAATGGACATACATTCTGGCCCATTTCATTATTACTGTATTGTTAAATATGCGAGCGTGTCCGTATTGGATGGATTAAATAACACATACACATTATACAATATTGGCTCGGTTTACATTTTAAAGGCAAAATTTCATAACTTCATTTCATTTTTTATAATAATTTTTTTCTTATTGTAAGTTTAATTTTATCAAGCTGCATATTAATTTTCATCTCTGATTTGTCTAAATTTTGACGGTAACAAAAACATCTCACTCCTACTGCTTGAAAAATCCGACCTTTCGAGTTTGCTATACATTTGTAGCTTAATTTTTAATTGAATAGCATACTAACCTAATGTAAGTTTCTCTCCAGAGTCCGGTGGCAGGGTGAATCCCAGAAGAGCCATTGATGAAATCAGCACGCAAGGAACAATTAGATTGAAGAAGTAGTACAGAGTCCGTCTTCTTATCATGATCGTAAAGGTTACGTCTACGTATGGTTCAGGACAGCATGCATATGTTATCGTGTTTTTTTTACCAGGCATCCCTGTGGAAACGATGTAAACATACGTATTAAAATCAACAGATGATTTGACACGAAAAATTCATACGGTATTCAATTTTATCATGAATTTAATTTAATTCTTTCCATGGTTAACAAATTTTCCACGATGATGGTAGACTTACCTATTAAGTACCATTCTCCATTTGTAATGAAATCTGATAAGTCACCTCCGTTTTCATCCTTGAGCACCAGATCCAACTGTCAGGATACAATTGATTAGATCTAAATTTTACTCAGCTCTTAAGGAATTCTATCTACGTGGTGATTTCATTCGACTAAATAATAATATACAAGACAATGGATAAAAAGTGGATTTTCATTGATTGTTTTGTATATAGGGTGTACCTAGGGATCAACTCATGCATTTTGTGTACATACTTTCACCATGCCTTCTGCCTCCTAAGAGTTTGATTACGGTGATAAATGTATACTACCTTGTCTAAGGGAATCGTGAGAACCATCATTGTGACTCATACTAACTACAAACACAGTAACATGCCCAATTCGTAAAAATATTCTAACCGCCATACGGAATTATTCTTAATATTTCATACAATAAATCAATAATCAAATAAGCAGAGTGAAACAATAAATGAATCAAGACTACTATTTCAAATGGCAATGAACATTTATAAAGAGAATTCAAAATACAAACGAATACAAAAATTGCGCTCAGTATCATGAATTATTCAGCCTTTCTTAAGAAAGAAAAAATATGAAATGTTTTACAAAATTTGCAGAAGCAAATAAGTACGCGATCATAAACCTTAGTTTAAATAAGCGACAAAGTTTGAAGTGCTGATACTTAAATAATGCTCTTAAATAGCAGCAATGTAATAACTGAACTTCGTAGACAAAACAAAGTTAAGGGTTTTTGTGGAACAAAAGTCGTGCGAAGTCATGCAACTCTAACTTTCATGGTAATGACAAAATACATTGCTGAACTTGTAGCAGACGATGTCGAAGGTCATAAATTATAAGTTTCAATGGCAGGGAATTGACCTCACAATGACGGAGTATCTTGGGTCATATACTGGCGTATTACAAGTCACCATGAGGTTTACTGTCCCTCAATTAGAAACTTATTCTTCATCAACACATTTCTTTTTAAAAAATAATTTTAATAGTCAAAAACGATGGACTTGGTTTTTCATCCAACTTTTATAATTTACTTTGTAGGTACATATTAAATTATATCCCATGAATAAAAATGTAGATATAATCCTTTCATTAATTTTAATCATTTTCAATAATTTTAATCACAATAGCTTGCAATTTTAGCCCCTCTTCCTTTATACCCTTGAATCCTCTAATACTCTTGAATTCAATCATCAAAATAATATCCCATTCATTCCGAAACAATCTCAGCATTAATTCCTGCATTAATCTAGCTCTAACCCGAACGTTCTTATCTCATTCATACCAGATGTTGAATTACGGAGAAGAGGCAGCTTTAAGCTAATGCACATTCTAATAAAGTTGACTAGTATTTTAGAAGATATAGCAGATTAAACTTTGTTGAACACAATGTTTGCTGAGATATTAATTGCTCCCATTAATCCTGTTTCTTAGCATAATGGACAAAATGTATATTAGTGCTGTTTATAAGGACGTAAACACAATCCTTTTACTTTTTGTGGATCTTGAAACGAATGTTGGTCTTTTTTAGAATACCTTCGTGAGTCGGGTCTATTAGGTGACGTGCTACTTATCAATACCATTTTCTACATCTACTTACACATCTACAAAAATAATATTAGGATAATACAAATATTCCCGTATGGCGGTTCAGTGTTGTACAATTTATATATTCATTTGAAATTTGGAAAAATGCTCCGTATGGTAAAATCAATTTGCTCCATGCAAAATAGTACATACAAAACGTTTTGGATATATGATATCCCGGTTTCTCACATGGTTCCCTTATATTTCCCCTTTGATAGTCCATCATACATTTCTTTATCCCCTTTAATATTGATAATACTCCAGCAAAAATTTAACATCAAAACCCCTGCTTCCAAAGTCAAAATACTCCAAACTGTGCCCAGAAACTGGAAGATTCCAAAGAGTTTCAAAAGGAAACTTCAAGAGCTCATACAGAGAGTAATGAAGAACCTAACAGGCCTGTACCTGGTTGCCATCGTAGGTCCAGCTACCAAACTTCATGTCACAGTGTTGGTCGTCGAAGGGGAACCACGTGATGTCTATCTTGCATGTGCTCTTGAATATGCCGGGGGGCACGTACAGACAACTGCCGTTGTTTCTGACCACCACGTTAGTCTGGTACGTCCCATCAAAACCCTCGTCAGCACTATAAAAAGTAAAGCCCATTATAATCCCATTGATGGGTACGGGCCGATGTCTATGCAGAAGGTGTGTTCTTAATCACTCCAGAGGTTATATCACAATATGATGATGTAGCGACGATGCCATTGTTGTTTAGTTTTAAAACTTATTTCAACAAGCATACTGACATAACTAAGCGTAAGGACAGGTAATGAATTCGATGGGGTCTCATCAATGATTTTAAACATTTTTTTCAAAAACTTGTAATCAAAGTTTTTATAATCTTACTGAAAAATATACAAAGTGATTTATTATATTTAAGAAATCTATGAAAAAACCATGAATAAAGGTCACCTAAATGTTTCTTGTTAGCATCCATATTCATGTTGCATTCACTGAGATAGTTAATGTTATATTTTAATGAGTACTTAATTTTCGTACATTTAGAAATAAGTTTTACCTGGAATTCATGAACCAGACCTTTGAGTGGAGATAATCCAGTAATTCAAAAGTGTACTACTAAAAGTTTTAATATGCATACGTGACTATAGTATTTAAAAAATAATCTTTTAGCTCCGAAGAGTAACCCCTGAACGGATTAATGAATCCCCAACGAATAAATCGAACTGATCCTGCGATTCAAATTAGGTACTTTTAACGAAAGTAAACAGAACCCTTTTTTATTCCATTATATAAAAGATTAACTTTTTGGTTTTAATTACAAACCTCTTTATATTTTATATTATCCTACTTTTAAATTGGGTTTAAATGACATTATTTTTAATATTTAAAAATTAACAGTAATTTACAAAATATATTTTTAATTTGATATACAAAAATCAAAGTGAAATATATACTGTGAAAAAACCTTATCAAAATAAATAACACTCTTAATGGAGTTTTGAACGGCTAAATATTTATTTACAGGTTAAACTTAAGATTGGTGATAATTATACTGTGTCGGAAAGCAAAGAGAAAATTAGTAACGATGTTCATTTATAAATGTTTATTTTAAATTTTATAGTGCTTTGGTTTTATCTGGGACGTTTATTACAGCAGTGTCGTCATAAATAAAAACATGAAAAATCGTTTTTATCTTTGACGGCATCAGGAGCCATCCCTTCGCTTGCAAAGAAATAAAAGGAACCTTCTTTTTGTATTTTTATGAGGAAAAAGTCTTAGACAATGGAAAATATATATTTCTGTCAAGCGGAACGATGACCGTGGTGTTTCAAATCAGCGACTAGAGTGCCATGTACTTTAATATTAATGTGGCAACAATGAGTAGGAGCTCTCACAACGCGCGAACGATTGTTGCTTTAAAAAAAGAATCGTCAAAATCAACCCAGTCAAAAGTGCTGAGGTAAAAAACATAAAACAAAAAAAACAAAAATGTAGTTGAATTTTGAACTTTTTTTGAAGTTGGTTAAAAATAAAACAGGACAAGCACCAATCGTCACATTCGGAACGACCTCCTACTTTGTTGTCACTGTATCTGGAATTTAAGGTTTAAAATAAAATAAAGCTTTATTTTTAATGAAATGGAAATGAAAATAATTTAAATCAAATTTTAAAATGCATATTTAAATATATTAGCTGCGATAAATAACGTCTTCAAAAGTTTCAACTTTTCAAGTTAAGACATGTTTAAATGTTGTAGTGAAAAGTTAAATAAAATTTAAAAAGATAATAATTTAAATTTTCATTGAAGCTGTTTACAAATTGTTGCTTTCGATAACTTGGGAAACATTTGGTGACCGTAATTTAAATAGCAAAGGTGAACAAAACGATTGCAACGTAATAACTATTTACATTTTTATACATTCATATCATTTTCATAAATATAATACAGCATATATAATAAAAACATGTTACATACTAAGGTTACATATTAGTTACTGATTTGGTCATTACTTATAATTCTATTTAAAATTTATATTCAAAAAATAAATAATGTTTTTAGTAAACAATTCAGAAATCAGGTATTAATATACATAACAATAAACTAACTTGAAACACATAAATGAGTGGAGAAATATATGATTTTGTTTGTAAACGATATCAAAATAATAGGAACGGTTGTGAAACACTACGAACTCGTTCTGAACAACTTTATTGAATTATCTGTTAATAAAGCATTCAGGTGAATCGGTCATTTTATAACTTCGTTCATTAAAATTATTTATTACTCAAACACATTTTTGAACCTGATTTCGGCATGTTTTTAATAAAGGTTTAAAATATAAAAAGTTAATGTATGACATAATATTAAGACATTTTTGTTGGATATTTTACAAAATGCTTTTCATTATCATTAGTAATTTTAATTCATAGAAACCCCTGCTGGTCTCTTATCTCCTCTTATAATGAGAGCTGTTATTACATTGGGCCATAGTGCTCCACCCTGATTGCAGTTTAGCAGTCGAGAATTCCTAGGTTTCCTCGCGATGTTTACCTTCAGCGACAATACTTGTTTTGTCTTATGTATGTACACTTTTATTTATATTAGTATGTGCCTTCACACATTCGAATCTTGATTCGAACCTAATTAAAGGCTTGTCGGTTTAACAGGGAAACCTGTTACTGGTTACGTTAATACAAAATCTAAAAATGAAAATAAGCTACATAAATATCTTGATACAGAATAAACTAAGCTCATAATAACGTCTGAAGTCTGCAGCCGTGTCACAGAAGATGCCGCCATTTTAACTGCCGTTTCTCTCGTAATGATGTCTGCGGTCTGGTTGGACTCGGCTTCGAGCAGTCTTCACTTTATTTTACGTTACAGACAGCGCCGTCTAGATTTTCCAATATTCTCCAAGATCCTTACTCGTTACTACGCTGAAAATCAAATCTGTTTTTTTTCGAAAAAAAAACAACTGGAATAAATCAGTTTGGTATAAATTAGATAACGAATATTCACCACCGTAATAATCAACCATTTTGAACCGTTATAAACAGAACAAAATGATAAGACTATACAAAGAACTAATTAAACTTTTATATTTTCCAGTCTCCCAAGAGTTATGACTATTAACTTAATGAAGTAAGTTTCCAGAATGTTGTACAATAACTATGTCGTAATAATGGGGGAGTGTTCGAGACATCCACTTTATGTCACCGCTTCGTCTTTTACGTAATCACTTGTACAATAATGCATCACAAAACTTTAGTTTAGTGGCAAAAGTAAAACTATCCGGAAGGTAATCTGTCGTAAATGCAACATTCCTCGTTACTTCTCAAATATTAAGAGTAGATGTTATATTAAATTATATTCTTTCAAGTTTATTCATTGTATTATTTACCTAATTCTTAATTGGCTTCATTGTCCATTTATTCTTCTTTCTTTATTATTCTTTATTTTGTTGTTGACTATTTATATTCAACGTTTCTTTCTTTCATCTTCTTCTTACTAAACTAATGGTCTTAAGAATGTTTTCTACGCTACATTCTGCGCTTGGTTTCTAAAAATTTTTATAACGACCATTCCTTATTGGCCAAGAAAAAAATCTTCTCACGGATATCCTTTTTTTTCAAACTTTTATTATTCGTTCTTTATAAAATAAAATAAAATGGCTGACAATAGTTCACAGCTTCAATTAAATTTTACATTCGAAAATTAGTATTTGGGTATTGAATTGCAGGTTGCATCCGTGTACTAAAATAGTGGTTGTCACTGGATTTCCCAACAACGTGTCGAGTGTCTGGTGTAGTCTGTCGGAGTACTCGTGTTTATGAATGGTTCCAGTCTAAGAGCGTGGTTGGCGGACTGCCAGTACATCGTATTGCCCGTGGTACTTCGTATAACATGATGTCGTCACCACGTTCTGTTGTCACACATTAACAAGATTCGGACCACTCGACCACAAATCACATTATATTTAGTGTAAATGTTTATGACTTTTATTAATCTACATATTTCTTGCTGCCGATAAAAGATAAGTTTAATAATAACTAATATTTGCGTTTTAATGCACAGGGATAGTCTTTCCGTCAATGAATTTGATATTATAGGTCCAAGAGGCTATCGAAGAAAAAAATGTTTTTAGGTTATACAAAAACCAATAAACCGTTAACTGCTGCAAATGATAGATAAGTTACAGAAAGGGCTCGTAAAGAGCTAAATAGAACTACTAAAACGCAATTGCTTTAGAAACATATCGTCAGCTAAAATGTCAAACCTCGTAACTCCATCAAGTCAATTTTAGGAGGGACCAAAAACTTCACGAAAATTTTTGTATGAAGGTTTGTTTTGATTTTATTTATTAATACTTATTAAAATTAAACAATATCGGTATTTTTAAGGATTTCTGAGTTTTGCTAATGGATACGTTCATAAATTAAGTAATAAAATGAACAAAAATGTCATTTAAAAAATGGAGTTACGAGGTTGTCAGACCTTTAGCCGACGATATGGAAATTACAATCTTACATTCATTGAAGATACCGGTGTAATGTAACTAATTTCCCCAAAAATTTAACCAAAAATATCGTCTCCGAATAGCATTCCCCAAAGAAAATTATCCATTTCGTGAACCACAAGGGGGTACAAGCAATTATTGCGACTGTGGTACTAAGTAGTATTGTAGTATTCCAGATTCGCGTGTTTGACCTCGCCACTGGCATAACGCCAACAATTCAGCACAACAGGTCACTGTAATCAAACTGGTATCGGCTTTGCAACTCGGCATGTTATTGCTCAGACATTTGAATCCTTGCCATCTTTGCTATATTCCGGCTCAGTTGTACTGAATAGCCAGTAATAGCCACTGGCTAGACCGGTCGGACGTGATCGCATTGTGATCCCGTCGGTTGCGGTCATTGGAATTCTCGGCACTTGCGGGATGAAGAAGTGCTGAATTTTGTACTATTAATTCTGCCTTGTACATGATATGTTTTGAACACGATACGTTTGACGATTTCAATGGTTTGTTAGAGCGCTTTGACGTCTACTAACTGTATTTACTTTAGTCAACTGTTCGTAAATTCAATTTGGGCTGGTTTGTTTGTCGGCTACAAAAAGCTTGTGGTCATTAAAAACATTTGACTTTTCAAAACCATATGAAGCATTATATTATTTAAATGTGTGCCTGTGAAAAAATGGCGGAAAACCTTGATGGGATGAGTCTGCGTCCTGAGTCATAGTATACCGCAATCGGCAGATTGCGGAGCTGATTTACACATCAATACACGTATGATATATGAAATGTGCGCACGAGCTTACACAAGTTCAAACGTGTCAAACATTTGGTTAATGCCGTTCATGCCACCTGCACAGTGTGCCATCACTCAGGGGCTAGGGCGCACAGTAACACATGAAATTGAACGAATGTCATTAAACATCGTATTAACAATATTTACATTTTACTAGGTTATGTTCCCCTATAATTCAATCGCAACTTCTTGAGTCCTAACAAATCATCACAAACAAAATCAATTAAAGTAGTCGTAAGTGTCTCATCAATATCACTTAGCAAAAACTTTAAACAAAACTAGGCGAGTATTTTCTGAAACTCCGAAAACTTCACAAATCATAGATAATTCAATTGTGAAGTTAGCAAACGGTCTCCAACTGGCATTCTTCCAGATCCAGGTCACTTCCTAAATGGCTCCGTGTTATTGGTTAACGGCAAGGAGAGGTCACATAGACGTGCTTCTTCGACAAGATTTTTTACCTTTTTTTCGAATGGATAATAAAATTGTTGTCGATCCCAGACGTCTGTTTCACATCGTCATTTTTTTTCTTTTTTATACCCGATCTCAATTTATGGATTTCTTATTTACGCTTGATTAGATACATGTGGCATAAAATGTGGGTAGGTACTTAATATTATCGTGTCGTAACGAAAATCGTCAACACAATTTGATTTATTTGATGCCGTTTTGAAGAAGACCATTCAAACATATTAACTCTACGTACAATTTAAAAGCAAAAACCAGTTTAAAAAATAAAGAAAAAATATGCTTTTCATAGTTCTTTTAGAAATTATTCATTAACATCAAATGTGAAGTAATATCTTGCCTTAATTTTTGTTTTAGAAAATAGAAAGGGACAAGAAAACAGCATAACCTAATCTTACAATTAGTAGTAAAAAAAATTACGTCCTAATGAGGCTGTAATAACTGCGAACAAGGTAACATACTTAGTGAGCAGTGTAGGATTAAGTTATTTCCTGAAACGTAGTACATCTCTAAGAAGGAAATTAAATATAAACACAAGTGAGACAAGAAGCACGTGGAATACATCATAAAATTTTCAAGAGATCCGCTCTGCAGTAGAATTTCGACAGTTATTTCATTCGCCAAGGGTTACTTGACATTGACACTAATAACGTAAATATTTTCTTTAGTAAATAGCATTGTAACACAAATTATTATTATACATTAATTCAGTTTAACTGAATATAATCTCTGAATATAATAAAAAATATCAACCTCAGACCAATAAAAACTACTTCAACAATACATAATCTCAGGTTTCGTACCTAAATATTAAAAAAAATGGGTACGATGTTTTCTCTTTCCATACTAATCGTATTAGTATACAGAGTATAAAAGTGTATATTATTAGTAAAATAAGCTATAACCTCTACGTTATTATTTATACTGATTATAATATATTCGATATAATATATTCACAAATATTACCAAAAGACACTCGCGCCTTTGTGATATAGAAAGTTACAAAGATCCTCCTTGAAACATAGTTTATAGAGAAGGCGCTTTAAAGAGAAGGGTCGTCATAAAAGGAGACAGGCCACTTGATTGAAAGACGTGGACACTTGATAGGGTAAGTCCCTATTTACAATATCTTATAGAATACGTTATAGGTAAAAGATCGTATAGATAGGGACTTTCTTGAGTACCAAGTGAGCATTCCGGCCGGGATAGTTTGAGACTGTTATTTTATTCGTCCGTTTTCGATAGACAATCTATATATCTGTAATCTCTAAATAATTAGCAGTAATATTTATTAGCAAATTACACTTTTTATATTGTAATTTGTAACACAAATAATTACTATTATTAGGGAATTGGGGATAGAAAATATTGAGAACGGTCTTTCATAATAATTTCCGACCATATCGGACGACTTCAGAACCATACTGATTCAAGTAACATTTTTAGTGGCTAGTGGCTGTAGATGGCGTTGGCTACTAGGATAAGGTAGTTCAAATACCCGCAATTTTTTTTATATTAAAAAAATCGCCTATTCAAAATGCTATAATTTTAAAGCTGTTCACACAAAAACAGATTCCAACAACCATTATGACGACAATATATGCCAGTGACACACCGAGAAGCAACTGAAGAACATTGTTCGCGAAGAGGCATTGTCTATTCAAAACTCACCGACTCTAAGTGTCCTTTAAGTTCACTGAACGCATCCGCTGCTAGCACTACATTTATCTACTTAAAACTTGTTTAAAAAGCTGGTCTGGAATATTTCTACGTCCATGTGTTCTTTTGTACAGTGGATACTTGCGTATCTCGTATACATGTAAGTATATCTAAATTTACTTTTCATCCATTCGGCGCTTTTTTAACCGGTAAGTATTAGAGGTAATGTACTTCAAGTTTGATCCCATATTTATCCAAGATAAGATTTCTAATATCATCGGATCTTAAGTAAAGACTGGAATTTTTGTACGTGTCCCTTTAATGGTATACGCGCGACGTGAGGCTGCAGTGGTAACAAAACGTATACACGGGATTGGAGATTTGACCGCTATGATCTAGTAGACTAAACTATTAGTAGACTAGACTAATAACCTAGACTAGCTACCCCTCATTGTGACAGGAGACCCGAGCCCAGCAATAGGACAGACATGGGTTATCGTGACAAATGATGAGACTATACTAAGAATATGTAGTAGACTAAGTATTCTTTGAGGTTAGTATTTAAAAAAAAACTTTGATTTTTCCGATTTATATCAGTATCCACTATATTACGCCTAAACTATAAAACACGTTACCAATTTACCTGCAGTCTAATGAGCCATCAAATTTGATGTTTGGTGCATTGAAGCGATAACATGGTTAAACGGTAAAACTTTGGTTAAAGACTATGAATATCACAGCTTACTTTAAACTGTTGGCTGGCAGCCAGGCCAGTGTGCCTCCCACCGCTAATTCGCTTAACGATACTACTTTCTTAATAAAACAAGTACTAATAAAGGTTTTTTAATGTTTATGGAACAATAACCCTTGCGCTGGGTTCATACAGCGACTATGCGGTGATTATTTTTGACGTATGCTGTCCACTGTCTATGGATTGTCACCCGCATATGAAAAAAATTTATAGATTAATATGATGTATGCCTACCTGTTGTGTAATATAATTATATTAAATTATTTAGAGTAATAATAAACGATTCGTTAAATTTAAAACAATATAAACTATCAATATAAACAAAATAAAAAGTGTTACATTCATTGACTAACAATAATTACACGTAAACTACCTAATTAGTTAAAATCAGATCACTGTTATGATGATAGGTCTACAGTTATCTTAAATTTTCGATCTTCGATTGTTTTACCACGCATTAGTGGCTATCAAAGCATTACCTACTTAGTTGTACAGGGATTATAACTAGAATTATATCCCTTTGGAAGACAACAGTAGTACTTGCGTACAAATACACCTAATCCCCCTGTAATAGCCAGCGCTTATCACGCGCTATTCACCCCACGATAGGGGTAATGAACATAAGAGCTCGACACGCGGTTAATATCTCGCAACACATTCCGTTGCGCGGTACATTAGGAATTTTATAAATGTTTTAAGAACTGTAAAAGTAGTTCGTAGCGATGTACGTAGTGTTTATAAATATTACAAAATGATTTCATTTCTACATGTAATATTGTCGTGTCGTATTTAATTAATAATCTTTTTTTTGATCATTGATTTTAATTGGCTAGTTAAGACTGCATTGTAGTATTGTAGTGGAAGAGAGAAAATGGCGAAAGAAAATTAAGAAAAAAAGGAATAGATGATTTTTTTAACTTCGAGGATATAATGAATACTGTAGCGTTCGATAAATAATAATAATCTGTAGTTCTGCTCACATTTCAAAATATGTTTTTAATTTAAACTTTTAAAAATATAATAACTTTAAGTATAATAACTGTAAGATAGCCAATGTTTTTCAATTATGAAATACAATACGTATAACATTGAACAAAGAACGGTAACAGAACGAACGAACAGTTTACCAGTTGTTATTCCTTGGTGTATTTCTATCATACAGACATTTTACTACCTCACTTATACTTAAAGTACTTTCTCAGAACAAAGTATAACTTATTATTTATGACACGGTACATTTTGTGTCACATGATTCTTTTCTTTGTGACGGTCTGTATATTTTGGTAGGAAACAATGTTTGTCCGTACGACTTGATATGTAGATATAAGTATATTACTCGTGAGTTAATTATGTAATTATAATTTACAAGTATTACATAGTAATAAAATTAATTCCCGTTATCGTGTTTAAAGTAATATTATGATCCGAATTCTAAAATTTCTCTCCTTTAGAAAAAGCTCCGCATTTAAAAGTTTACACGGATATATGCAGAAAAGTAAATTTAATATTAAGTGTCAAAATACATTTGTTGAGGAATATCATATTTAACATAATTATTATAGTGTGTATAAATAAATACATAAATAAATAGTGTCAACCCAAAACAACAGGGAATATCAAGTAAAATAATTCCAGTTGAATATTGAAACACCTG
>DWKA01000090.1:0-23826 GCA_018249155.1 Panoquina ocola ocola
ATAAAAATTAAACTACTTACCAACTTTCATTCTAATGAAGTAGCAGAATAAGTCAAATTCGCTGCGGAGCTTTAGACCCTATCTCAATCGCATAACTGGCAGGTCTGGTCAAAGCCTTTTGGTTAGGCACGTTAATGGTTTCTTAAACCATTCAGAGGTTCTAAGTAGGTACATCAAACGCGGCATCTACAAGCAGCTAGCGCTCGGAATGTGCCTATTACTCGAGTTCCGCCTCGACTCGGATACGCAAGCGCAAGTACGATGCCACGGTAAAATGACTGGAATCAATTCGCAAGTGATTAAGTCGTGGTGATGCAAAAATATTTAAGTAAATACTATTTTTCACATTTGGATTGCATTTAATAATTCTTCACACTGAAAGAAGTTTGACAGGATAAAAGTATCTTGTCTGAGAATAGGGGAAGGCGTATTTATACTACGAGTGGCAATGTACCTACGACATACAGTAACCAAATTATAAGTACTTATTCATCTTTAATTGTTTCTTCAATGTAGTAGGTTAACGGTCACCATTGCCCATGAAAATCCTAAAGGCATCACCTATACGTTGTCAGAGTTGTCAGCCAAAAAAAGAAAGTTTTACCGAAAATAGATGTTGGCTGAAAGTGTCTAGCAGATTTATGATGCAAGTAGCTTAGCTTCATCATCCTATAAAAGTCTCCGAGTTAATTACCTCCCCAGTGATTCCCATAAAACCCCAGTGCTCCGTCGTTATTACTCTACTAATTCCGAGTGAGCCGTTAACTTGGGTATGGTAATGAGATTTTCGCTTTTTTCGTTTTTCTCCGACACTATTCAGCTTTAAATCTGCTTTTGATGTTGATTGACAAACAAGGACCCTTTGTGTTGGTTTGTTTTTCAGCTCCGTCAATAACTCAATAACTTTTTTTGTCGGTCCATCCTTTTTGTTCAGTAAAGGCACGAAAGTGTGACAAATTGTATAGATTAACGCTGTTTTTTAAACTAATGATCGAAAAAAGTGTTAAAAAAGGACTAAGTCAGTACAAACGCAAGATTACCTTTGTAAAGATTCATGTTTGAAATTATCCTTCTATATTTACTGTAGTATTTCTATGAATATCAAAATTGTCTTATTATAAATTAATGTATCATAATCTATCTTTAATATTAAAATATTAAATTGACTTCTCTTATGATCAATATCAATGTTATCAAATGTTTTTTTCTCTTCGCAAGAGCTTATAGTTGTACTTCAATGTGTTCACAAAGTGTCATTATTGTAATTTGCAGGTGTAAATTATTGAACATGGGGCGAGAAATCGATATTTTACACTTGATTTTTTTTTATTTATTCTCCACTTACACGTTGCCGAGTTTATTATAGCCATCAATATAACTTGGTTATAACCCTAGCTCTGGCCCTTAAGTTTGTAGATGATTTATATAAGATTATAGCTTAAAATTTATAGCGTCATAAATTGTTTTTAATCAATGGATGCGCGGGCATAGAAAGTTATTTAAATTACATAAACACTGATGTAATTTGTATTTCTATAGTATAGTTACTTGGCGCTGAAATAACATAAACAGGTAAGACGATGTCTTATCGTGAAATTTACTACCTAATATGAAAATTAGTAAAATGCATAAATTGACAAACAATCAACTTATGTTTTGTCAATCTTTCCTATTTGTTAGTTTGACAAATTGAAAATACGATTGAGCGTACGTCGTTCGTTTGGATTAGACGCGTGCTATTGTTTGTGCACTCCTTATCTGTTGCAAGTTTTTTTTACCTCGGCGGCCGGTCCGGTCGGGCCGGGCCGAGCTTTCAAGTTTAATCCTTATAGCAAGATGAATAGCGCATCAATTATGAATGACATAGCGGATGAAGATGTTATTACCTCCGTGGAAAATTTAGCAGAAATGGCACAGATAGCGGATGATAGAAGTATGGTGAGCGAGACCAGTAAACAGAGTAAAAGGGGAAGAGATGAGGATCAAGAAGACGCATGGACCCAAGTGAGTAGCAGGAGAGAAAGAATCAGAGAAGTTCGAGGTATCGTGGAAATTAGTATTACTAGTAGCGAAAAATTTCCGAAGCAGTTTGCTCTTGCAAAATTATTTAAAAGTCAAAATATTAATAATATAAATCGAGTAAAATATATAAACGCTTATAAAATTATCGTCGAGTTGAATGGAGAGGAGAGTGCAGAAAACTTAATACAATGTGAACATCTTAAACAGTTAGGATGGAGGTTCCAACGACCTCTCGAAGTAGGTTTATCATATGGAGTCATAAGAAATATAGAATTGGACCTGTCGGAAAAAGAGTTGTTGGATTCAATAACGAGTTCTAGTGTGGTGGTTAATATAAAGAGATTGAAGCGCCGTACGGAGGGTGAATTGGGGTGGACGGATAGTGAATCAGTAAGAGTGGGATTTAGTGGTGCATCGCTACCAAGTTATTTACACATTCACGATATGCAAATTAAGGTGGAGCCATACGTGTTCCCTGTAACTCAGTGCTCGAGGTGTTGGCGGTTTGGTCACACTGTTAGAATGTGTCCTTCTAAAAGAATTTACTGTCCGAAGTGCGGAGGGAAGCACGAAAATTGTAATGTTACTACCTATAAATGCATTAATTGCAACAGTAATCACATGTCTCTAAATAGAAAATGCCCGGAATATTTAAAAGAGAAAAAGATACGTGAAATAATGGCTGAGTTCAATGTGTCCTATCGAAAGGCTATTACCATGTACGTCCCACCCCAAATACCGATTCCTGATATTTCTCGGCCAAATGACCATGTATCAATGGACCCGAATCCACAAAGAGGTTCCACTCCGACACCTACAACTTCGAAATATTTTCCGCCACTTTTTTCCGTCCAGGATACTCCCACATATGCCCAGGCTGCATCTACCTCTCAAAACTCAACGAAGCAAAAACCATCACAAAAAAGGAAGAAGAAGAACAAACAACATAACGGAAATTTTGTAGAACACGGCGCTTCGGATGACATAATGGATACAGATTCTGATAAAAGCTCATACAATGGTCCAACTACAGAGGAAAAAAGGAGAAAGACACGTAGTAGTGAGTCACTGGGGTATACTCCCTTTTTTCAGTTCCTAAATAAAATACTTTTTACACAAAGTAAAGAGTCGTGGAAGAGTAGAATAGAAAAAATGTTGCAAGAATTAGTTGAGTGGGTAATCACTTGGATATTTAAATACATCCCAGACACGCATTTGCTTAAAAACCTTTTTAAGTAATCATGGGTAAAATTGACCTTAATATTTTGCAGTGGAACGCACAAAGCATTAAACCAAAATTAGTGGAATTTGAGCAGATTTTATGTCAAGAGAGGATTCATTTTGCGGCTTTATGTGAAACATGGTTGAGCCCTGAAATAACAATAAACCTAAAAGAATACAACGTATTTAGATCGGACAGGACTGATGCCTATGGAGGTGTAGCTATAATATGCCATAAATCTTTTAAAACTCAAATACATTCCTTGCAAATAGGTAATACAGCTATTGAAGCTGTTGCAGTTAAAATATTTAATTGTGATGTTATAGAGTATATAGTCTCGGTGTATTGTCCTCCTAGTTCTAATGTAAGTCGCATGGATTGGGATTGTATATTTTCAATCTCGCCTAGAAAGACCTTAATAATTGGAGATTTTAATGGACACCACCCAAATTGGTCTAATAAAACGAACACTCGAGGTACACAAATATTCGATACACTAATAGACTACAATTTTGTTACTTTAAATGATGGAAGACTGACTCGGATTAAGATGGTTAATGGCATGATTCAACAATCAGCACCAGATATTACAATAGTGTCGTCGGATATTGCTCTAAAGTTCAGATGGAATGTCACTAATGAAACCTTAGGAAGTGATCACCTGATCATTAAAATCACTGCCCCTACTGAGTATTCTCCGATTCTGCATAAAAAACGTAATTTTCGAAAAGCCGACTGGGAAAAATACCAACAAATAGTACAAGAAGAATGCAGTCATTTTGATATCTCCGGGAACCTTCAAGAAACCTATGATGGTTTCTTAAATATTTTAAGAAAAGCAGCCGATGCAAGTATACCATTTGTTAAGGTATGTACTAATCCCACCGCTAAATTTACTCCTAAGTCTTACTGGTCGCCGTATTTATCAAAAGCTGTAGCGGAAAGGCGTTTAGCACTTACAACGTTGAGACGAAACCCAACTCCAGATAATTTAGATAAACTTAGAGAAAAAACACGCTTATCACAACAACTTTTAAGAAAAGCCAAGAGTAAAAGTTGGTGGGAATTTTGTTCGTCGCTGAATGAAGTATCTACTGCTACAGAAATCTGGAGAAAAATGAAATGGCTGAAAGGGCACAAGTCAGTCAAATATGACGTGGATAAACCTCTGGCTGAAACTCTTTTATGCAATCTTACACCGGACTTTGTTACACCATGTCATCCAAATTTTTTGTCCCAAAATTCTAAATTAGAAATTAATATTAATGGAAAGGAATTGGAAAGAGTTTTAAAATCTAAGGATACCACTCCAGGTATAGACGATATTTCTTATTCTATGCTGTATAACTTACCGGATAATGGCAAAGCAGTTTTACTAAATCTGTACAACCATTTTTTAGCTTCTAGTTTTGTACCTAACCAGTGGCGTTACGTCCGTGTAATACCTATTCCTAAGGCGGGGCAAAATGGCAATTCTTTATCATCTATTAGACCTATCTCTCTTATTTCTTGTTTATGCAAAATATTTCATGCTCTTATTAACAATAGAATAGAGTGGTATTTAGAAAAATATAACTTTTTTGCTGATAACACAAAAGGTTTTAGAAAAGCTCGTTCTTCGCTTGACAATTTGACTGACTTAGTGACTAACATTCAAATAGGGTTTTCGAGAAATCATTTAACTGCTGGCTGTTTTCTAGATTTGCAAAATGCGTACAATAACGTGGACTTGACCTATTTATTATCTACGCTGGACTCTTTAGGGATTGGAGCAAAGCTATGTAACTATCTTTGGTCCTATCTAATTCAACGATTTCTTATAATAGAGGGTGAAGATTATAAACTAATGAGAAGTACAGGACGTGGACTTGCTCAAGGTGATCCAATTTCTCCTTTACTATTTAATGTGGCAACATTAAGTATAATCAACAAGATCGTTTCAACAACTGACACCAATATTTCGCAATATGCGGACGATATTGTTTTATTTGTAACTTCCGACAACTTAGTAGACGCTCAAAATCAGATTCAAAATTCTTTAGATATTTTATCAGAAATGTTTAATAAATCAAATTTAGAAATTTCACCTTTTAAAACTAAATTATGTATATTTACAAGAGGATATAAGAGATTCCATATTAACATTAAAATTAACGACATTGCATTAGAAGTAATAGACAGTGTAAAGTATCTTGGTATGTGGCTGGATCGTTCTCTTAAATGGAATAAACACATTAATGAGATAAATGTAAAAGTTTCAAAATTCTTAAATATTTTTAAATGCTTAACGGGATCTGACTGGGGAGTTCACCCAAAACACTTGCGTAGATTATATTTGGCCAACATAAGAAGTAGATTAGATTACGCTTCCTTTCTATACGACACTAGCAGTAAAACATCCCTAGCTAAACTGGATAAAATACAAAATCAATGCATGAGAGTTATTGGTGGATATATTAAGAGTACTCCTATTCACGTTATGGAGAGTGACCTAAATTTATCACCACTGTACTTGAGAAGACGTTACTTGGCTGGCAAGTTTTGGCTTAAAAATAAATCAATTGCAAATAATTCCACTATAGATTTGATAAATAAATTAACGGATCTTAATCAAAATAGGAATTGGACTAACAAAGCGAAACCATTATTAACTATAGTTCATCAAAATTACAAAACACTTGACATCGCCTCCAATAGTCAACTGGGAATGTTTTCTCAAGAACAATGGGTTACAAGTATTAATATTTCAAATTCACTAAGACTGGAAATTGAAGGTATTACTAATTCTAAAAATCAGTATCATCCTATTATGTTAAAAAGTAAATGCATTCATTATTTAAATCAAAATTATCCCAATTTTTTTAAAATATTTACAGATGGCTCTAAAGATAACCACGGAACAGGTGCAGCGTTTTTAGATTTTCACAATAAGACCTACATAAAATTAAAAGTAAATATCAATATTTCTATCATGGAGGCCGAACTTGTGGCTATTTGCGAAGCTTTGTCCTATATAGATTCCATGGACTATGATAGGGTAGTCATATTAACAGACTCAAAAAGTTCGCTCCAACATCTAGCTCGGTGTACTTCGATTTTTCGAGGACGACCCGTAGCTTATGCGATATTAAAGCTTCTCTTAAAGCTTCAAGGTGACTCGAAACAAGTGTGTTTGCAGTGGATTCCATCGCACATTGGTCTCGATGGTAACGAACAAGTGGATTTATTAGCTAAACAAGCAGTTATGGATGGCATTGAACACAAATTTTCTCCTTCTTTTCAAAACTATATCCCCACTCTCAAACTCAATTGTTACGATTTGTGGAAAGAATATTTCAACCAGCGTTCCAAAGAGAAAGGAATATGGTATCGCACGATCCAGCCTCACCCTCCAAGATACTCTTGGATAGATAATTGTCAGTTGAATAGACGTGACTCTGTAACAGCTCTGAGATTAAGGTCTGGACACATTCCTTGTAATAAATTCTCATTCATGATGCGCAAAAGTTCGTCTCCTAACTGCTCGTGTTGCGGAGTATTAGAGGACACTTACCATTTGCTAATGGAATGTGTTCGGAACGCCAGCATCAGACGTAAAGTGAAACTGAATCGGTATCAGATGGGTGAGTGTAATAGCATACTCGCTGATCCCTCTTCAGAAGACGCAAAGAAAGTGTATTGTTTGATTTATAACTTAGATTAGAATGTATTGTACTTATTGTTTGTTGATTTGTTTTGTTGTCATACCAGGGCGACATAATCGCATTAAGCGACAAAGCCCTTTTACATGAATAAAAAAAAAAAAAAAAAAATTGAAAATATTTATTAACATAATATTGGACATAAAATCAGTTTTAATAATAAGTATTTAAATACTTATAACAGCATATCCTGTTATGCAATGCCCTCGACTATTTTAATGGCAGTGAAACAACAACGATACGTTAAAATGCACACCTGGCTGAAAAGTAATAATGACCCTACCCTAACTTGTGACGTACATTATGTGTTCGAAATTTAAAAACTTCGGTGACACGGTACAACGGTCACCCTGTTAAAAGAATTCGTTCGTATTTTTTGTTAAGTTAATAGGAATAGTAACTCTGCAGAGGTTGAAAACAATTTATATATTATTATTTTATACAAGGTATAACAGAACATTTCCGACAGAGCCATTTTCTGTGGAGCATATTGTTATACTAATAACATTAGCTACTTCTGGAAATAACTTAGTAATATGAGTGTCCTATGGCCATTTGATAGATTCATTATTATTTTAGAAGGAGTTTTAGAAGGACTCATAATATGTCCTTCTCCAATGCACTTCGTATTCAAATTAGCCTTACTGTTGCCGTGGGGGTAATATTAAAATTATTTTTAAGAATAGTAAAATAATTCATATTGTTAATAATATACCTATCGAACCTTCCAACGCAATTCGTAGCATTCTCAGATTATTATCTTGTGTCACACAACATTCTACACAGCTTGTAAGTAATCTATATTTGCAGAAAATAAAAGATAATTACATTGCTGATTCATCAAAGTTTTCCATAAACTTGTACTAAACACTAGTTTATAATGTCTTGGGGAGTATTTTCGCGTTTTAATAGTGAGCGTAGTCCCTTGATACCGTTCAGAAATCATTTTACTCAGCGTCACGGGTCATGGATTACGGGTCAGGTCACGATGAAGAATTTAGCAGTAGTTAAACAGAACGCATTTTAATGTATGCGTAACTCGTCTACTGCGTTAATAGCTTTGACTGAACACGCCTTAAGTGATGGGTTAATTTTAAGCTTGGCTCATTAAAGAAGTCGTGTAGAGAACTGTATATTCAACTAATTAGTGAGTCAATTAGCGCCAAACTTTTGGCAACATTTGCAGCGTCTTTTTTAGCAGGCTAATTAACGCGTTAGGACCAATGTGGCAGTGAAATTAACAATATTTAAAAATAACTTTGAAAGTAACGATATTTATATCTAAATGATTAATAAGATAAAATTGTTTATTTAACTACTCTCACACAAATTGTCCATAACTGGTGCGTTGGCCCTAGCACAAAACGGCTAAAATGTCAGTAAGACTTATGGAATGTTAACGCCGGGATTCCTAACCCAAAACAAATCATAAAGCAACATTACAATAATTGTCAAGGGCTCGCTGGAAAGTTATTTTACGGCAATTTAGCGGAGATTGGACGCCGTTGCCTGCAGCGCCACAGTCCGCCGCGAGGTGTCGTGGCGGTCGAGAACTAAACAAAGCTTGTATTGTATCCTACGGCTGTTCTAACTTATTACCTCGCTCTCCACTTAGGAAAATAGTACGATTCTGCAGGACAATGGATGTTAACTGTAGACTATGCACGAATCTGCGTGCGTGCTTGTACTTAAACGTGAATAAAAAAATATTAACATCAAGTCTAGTAGATATTTCATATAGACAGCATTCAGCGCTATAATGTTAGACTCGGATTTAATATTATGGTAAATACATTTTGGTGTACTTTAAAAGAAATAAGATCCGTTATGTCATGGTAGGTAAATAGTCATGGTAGAAGCAAGGCGTGGAAGATGACAGCGGTGCAAATGGATTGGCTACGTGTTCAGTGTAATAAAATTGTATTTGTAGATTTGATTTTCGTAGTTTGTCCAACCTTACTTCAAAAACGTGGCTTGGAATTATAGTCTTCTCGGTTTCGTATTTTCCAAAAATAGTAGGTACTAACATTAATAATATTCATGTTTAATAGTAATATTATGTTGTTATCCTTTAAAAGCCAGGTGTTATTAAAATTTTAGGACAATAATAGCCGTCTTTAATACGCCTTTTTAATGTATTAAAATTGACATGAGTAAGTAGGGCAAGTCTTTGTTTGAAGAGCGTACCAAATTAGGCAATATCCCGCCATTGTGATGGCTAGCACTTGAATAAACAGCCAAACGACTCAGCGTGTATCCGAACTCGAACAGTCTTTCCCGTAGTAGGAACTTTTGTCAGTACTTTGTCTGCATAACAATATTTATTAATGTTTAAAGACATTTATTTCGGTCCATACTTCGTACGATTACCTCATTATTACCGAAGAGTTGATTGCCATGAAGAAACAATTTGCGCAACACACTGTTCACTTAACATTTTCTTTTGCCAAATAAACGTAAAAGTTTTGATATTCAAATTGTTTATTCCAAACCTATATTTAATCTGTGAAGAAGACAAAGAGCGATGACCGACGATTAGCTGTGGGCTTTTTTAGACAACGGCGTCGGTTCGCAGGATGCATGCGTACGTGACTAAGGTATTAGTTTCGACTACTGTTCCATTGGATTATTATATTGAAAAAGCTTACAAAGTATGGTAATACGTTGGCAGTACTCAAATCGTAGATACCTATAATGTGTTAATTTTTCTTCAATGTTTTATCAATAGACGAAATATTTTCGCGGGTTTTATGACAGATTCAGGATAAAAACAATGTTACCATTTAAATGCTTCCGGTACTTTCGGTTGTATTATTTTTAATTTCGTTCCGTTTTACGGTCAGTTCTTGAGACGTATATTTTACGTTATTATCGAATTATAATTATTGACCTACAATTAAACTATTGAAAAGTAGTTAACTGCGTGCTTAGGACGACATTTTGTAACTACTTGATCAGCGTAACTAATGTAAACTAAAATTCGTAAACATCTAGCGGCAGAAAGAAATCGACATCTTCCCATACAAATTTTAGATTACGTTAGCCGATCGAGTAGTTAGAAAATCTTGTCCAAAATCTACTGATACACGGAGGACTTGAGATAATGTGACAGACTACCGGTTTAGATTGTCGTTCTTTAATTATACGAATTTAGCTTCTTACGTTTTAATTAAATTAAAATAAAAAATGTTCCAATATAAGTTAAAAACCTGACCAATAAAATTATGTTTAAACTGCTCAGACCAAAAGCTCGTGGTCTTGTTAACTCGAGTCAACCGTTGTGCTGTTACTTAGATCGCAGATTCGCTATCGATGATAGGTAGCAGGGCCGAGCGGTGCCAAGTTGTCGCAAGACCTTGTCCAGCCAGTTGGTATTTGCAGTGGTGACGTCATGGTGACTCAGACCAGCTCCGGTTGCCTACTAAATAAATTAATGTCCAATCCAATAGCTTGTCGACTGTCGTAGACTGTGGACATTGCTTGTTATAAATAACGCAACTTATTACAAAGCTTTATTTAAAACTTTATTAATTGTATAATAACAATAGAATAAAAATTGTCTCGGACGCCGCCTTCAAAACTTGCTAGCGTTATTTTATCCGATAACAGTTCATAATTACCGCATTGCATCTGATAACTCATTCGGTCCAGAATGACTTGCTCATTCTTTTATTCTGCCTCCGGGTCTCTTCTAGCCGTCGGATTGGAGCTGCGATAATAAAATATATAGTAGCAAATGTAGGCGATGGCCTAGACCAGTGTTACAAACTTTTTTGTTTAAGGTACACCTACGAAATCGAAAATTTTTGACGACACTTTTTGTAGGGTTTGTAATGTTTTTTTGCTTGCTTCTCGTGTGTTGTCTACAAAAGGATAAGATAGGAGCCTTCAATTAAATACAATAAAGTAAGAATGATAATATAGGTACCTATTTGAAGTATCAGGTATTCAGGCAACAGAAAAAAGCGTGGAAAATAGTCGTATAAAGGATGGTAATCTGTAGTCCAATGGGGCCGAGAAAACCCTGTTATTTATATAAGCGGCGCGTCCATTAAAATAAAGTGTTTAATTACTTCGTTTTTATACAAACACCAGTCACAAAAACTAGTTATATTTAACTTAACACTAACGCCAGCGCTTGTAATAGTTGTAATTAGCGTGGCGCAACGAATGCACTTTATTTTTAATAGTTTTATTAAGTTGGCTGAACTGCTTCATGTTGGGCAGCACTTGGGGAGTGATGGCATGCGATCAAAGTGCCATTACATAGGCCTCATTTGTGAGGACTCGCGTCACTCGCCTGATTCGCCGAGTGCAAGTTGCCAGGCAAGTGCCCAAGATGTATGGCGCTTGCCGAGACTCGCCCAACGTATGGACGGACTACAAATTTGTGTCTGCTTGTGCTGGTGTAGGCTCGGCCAACATGTCTAAGCATAAGAGGTATATATTGAGCACTAAAGCAGAGGATCTTAAAAAAAGAGCTCCGGCCAAAGAGCTTTGAACTTAATAATAAGTACGAATTAATTAAACAATCTGTGTTCCATTAAAATTAGAAATTTCGTCTCATTTTTCATGGCAAGAATATAGAAATTTCCACAAAAATCAATATGAAAAAGAATTAATTATTCCTATAACCAAAATAATTTACCAAGCCAGCAAATTAATTCTTGACCACGGTAAATTATATTCGCGCAAAAACATGTCTGCGTTAATAAGTAAAACCCGTATCCCTACTGGCCCCAAGAATGCTGTGCGAGATGGCATATTATGATATCAAATTCAACCTATAAAGCCCTCTTGAGTGCTCAGATGTGGTCCATTTCTTTTCCTTTTTTTTCATGTTATAGCACCGCATTTTAATGGAGCGTATAAACTGCTTGGTTTGCTTCGATCAGTTTACGATGTGTTCGGTTCTGTACTATGATAGGCGTACAAATCGGGCCGAATATCTGGAATCTGAGCCTTAAGTTAAGTCTTGTTAAGTAGGTAAGTTCACACTTGCGAGTGGCAAGCGCAAGTTTGTATGAGAGTACAGTTTTATTAACACGTGCAACTTTATAATCTAAATTTGCGATGTCACAGTGATTTTTTGTTGTCTGGTGAAATTCGTGTTATATTTTAACTGTTAATAATTCGTGTTTGTACCAGTACCGAAAAATGTTTTAAGGTAGTATTTCCACATGCGTCATTGAATCGTGTCGTTGCGTTGGTGTCGCAAGTTTGATCTAATGTAGTAAACCACTATCATGAAAATTTGCTCTTTGGATTTACACTACGTAAAAAATATATCAAGTTAAGTTCTTTGCGTTTTATAAAGTATCAATTATTTATCTAACGATTGACATTACCGTTATTCCGTATACTGGCACTCTGTGAAGAACACCACCTGAAGAAGATATTTATTATTAAATCTGTATTTGAGGCATAAGGTGGCAACAAAATAATTATTATAGTAGATTAAAAACCTTTAATAAAAATTATTCACGAGACGAGTTTATAAGAAGTATTGTTCCAAAATTAAAAATAGTACCAGCCCTTGCTGAACGGAAACCGGTGCAAATATCCATACAGCGTTCCGATATACGCAATTCTTTTACTTTTTTCCAGTTAAGGTTTATTGTGATGATACAATAGTACAGCAAGTCCAAGACTATCAACCCTATCTAGAGAACAAAATACTTTATACGCCGTGTACTTTTTGCGCTGTCAAGCGCTTGTGCAAATGCAAATTTTTTGAAATATCCATTTGTGTTGATGTAAGCTATTTTATACAAGCAAAATTTATATTTATGGATGAATATTATGTAGATATATTACTTCTACTTGTTTAGTCTTGTGTGTGTTATAAGCATGGTCATGATGTAAGCACGGTATTGCATTTAATGTTTCTCTGTATGGAATTGTGAAATTATTTTTATAGTGATATGAAAAAAGATGAATCACAACACAGTCTGAAGTAAATTCAACATGCAGATAGTTGTCCCTGTAAACGTTAGCCAGTTTTAAAACAAATTAATTTACGCCATCATTTGTTCAAGCTCGACAAAAGCTTTATATTAACTAAGGTAAAAGAGTCACACAAAGTACCTATTCTATGTTTATTTATAACCTTAAGCTCTCTTTATTCTATGTAAAACATTTTGATACGTGTTGCATAGGAATTATAACACCGGTGGCCTTAGTGAAAGGAGGAAGCGTTATGCAACAATGTGAAGGCACCTTCGCGGATGCTATTAAGAATGTTAAGATATGTATAAATGACGACTTGCTTGTTGTCACTTATCAATGTCGACTGTTATTAAATATGTCAATATAATGAGAACGTATAGATGCTTAGCAGGTGTGTTTATTGTAATAAAAATAACAGAAAAAATAATAAAAAATAGTAACATAGTAATAAAGTAACTGTGAAGGTTATACTCATATTATTTATATACTTTTGATCGCATCGCATAAGATAAGTCACAAATTAAATACGTACGAAGCTGGGAAAATAAATAAATGCTGCCATTAATTTCAGAGATAAAAAAGCATGAAGGGTGTGTCCGAGATCCAATGATCGATAGTGGCTGCGATTCGCATCGCGAGATCAATATCGATTCATTGTGCGAATAATAATGAATAGTACGGCCTGAAAGGGCCTTCATCAGTCTTGTTCGCATTCGATTTTCATAATCATGTCCTTAAACAAGAACCCCATTACGAAGCAAAAGCCTACACCCCACACAATTCTGACACCATTGACAATGATAAAGCGTTGGAGTACAAAAAGCAGATATTATAGTTCAGTGTGAACAGATGAAGTAGATTTTATACTCTAAGGTTAAGGCATAACATGAGATTTAGAAAATATGTCTGTACAATTCGTTTAATTAAAGAAGGGTCCTGGTGGAAGTAAACTTTTATAATTCTTCTGCTCAAACATAAAGCTTACAATGGTATTATCTGGCTACTGCCCCTCTCCAACGTCTTGGGAATTTAGTCTAAAGAGAAATGAAATATGTATGATTAAAAAATATTATACAAATCTCGTAGCAACAAAACTTTCTTGTAAAATAACATACATAATAATATATTATTCGTTTGTGAATCGATAGAAAAACAAATAATAATGCAACTTTAAATTTAACATAATAAGTAAAAAATATTACAGTGTATCGTACTTCGTTATTAAATAATTATGAATAAACACAGTAATGGATTACATATTATAATATACATAATTTAATAATACAGCTGACCCGTGCAGCTGACGAACAAATTTGTTCAAGAATATGAAGTTAATAATACTAATGGCATAATTCGTTACACAATCGTATTCTACTGAATAGAATACCTATTATATTTTATTTTTATGTGTCTAACGTACAATATAAACACACGCTTTAAGGTTAGACAAGAGTGAAACGGAACGTTCACGACGTCTCGAGGTCGGCGAGTGCCAAGCGGTCGCTAGTCATCTGTCACTTCTGTCAGTCAAGTAAATTCAAGTCAGTTCAAATTATGTCAAATTCGCACAGCTTTGCATGTTGAAATGAAGCGATGTGCTGATTTGATACGTCAATACTTCGTTAACGAAATAGCAAGTAAAATTAAAACACGTCAGTATCATCTTATTTATATTTAAAGTGGACCTAAAAGTGTTCTTCGTTTTGCATTTTTATACATACTGAATAAGCGGCTATAAGATAAGGTTATAATCATTTGCCATTTCATACAAGTTTAATAAGTATTCCGTGATCTCCGTGTTCGATTATTTTGGTAGGTTTTAATAATCTACTTGAAATATTAAGTGAAAGTGTTATTTTTATTTTAAATTTCGGTTTTTTTCCGGTTTTGCAGGAGTCAACATGGACAGAAAAGTGAGATTCGTGATAGGTTGTGTTGTTCTAGCATTTTTCTGGTCGGCAAGCAGCGCACAATCGTCACTGAACCCTAGTATTTTGACTCAATCTAAAAGTCTCGGCGATTGCCAGGCGTGCAAAATATTCGTAGATTCCTTTAAAAAAGGCCTCGAGCGTACATCGCGAGGAAAATTCGAAGGCGGCGATACAGCTTGGGAGGAGGAGAAGTTAAAAAAGACTTATAAACGTAGCGAGGTCCGTCTCGTGGACATACAGGAAGGCATTTGCAGGGAGCAAAAGAAGCACTCGGTTCAATGCCACCATGTTGCTGAGAAATCTGAGGATTTCATTGAAGAGTGGTGGGCACAGGACCCGGATGAGTCCGATGATCTGTTCACTTACATCTGCATAGATAAGATGGAGGTCTGTTGCCCCAAACTTCACTATGGTAAAGATTGCGTGCCATGTCTCGGAGATCACAATAACATTTGTAGTGGCAATGGGAAATGTAGAGGGGATGGTACAAGGAAGGGTAACGGCACCTGTTTGTGTGACAAGGGTTATGTTGGAGACAACTGCGATGACTGTGATCTAGGGTACTACCTGTCTTATAAGGATGATACGAAAATGTTGTGTTCACCATGCCATCGGTCATGTCTGGGTGGCTGCAGGCAGGGTACACAGAAAGATTGTGTAGCGTGCAAGCCTGGCTTCCAGTTTGACGCAGAGGAGGGCTGCTTGGACATTAATGAGTGTCAGGATGACAACAAATGCAAACCGAATGAGTTCTGTCTTAACTCGCTAGGATCCTATGCTTGTATGGAATGTGATAAGTCGTGCGATGGTTGCCATAGTGATGGGCCAGATATGTGCCGTAGATGTGCAGCTGGTTACACAAAGAGAGGAGAGCTGTGTTTATCTGAGCGGGATGGAGAAGACCAATCAGAACATCTCACTAGCACAAGGTAAAAGGCACAAAAATAGTCTTTCTTCATGCATGCAAGTTTTTTTTGGTTTGTTTGATTTTAATTTTGTGTTCATTTTTTACAGAAAAGAAGAACTGTAAGCTTTGAATGTGGTCTTTGAGTATAGGTAATTTTTTGTTTTCATTTTTTGGTGCTGGGGTTTATTTCTATATTATCATTTATTTTTTTATACTGTTTATTTATTGTGTAGCATCAAAAGAAAAATAATACAAATATTAAAACTGTATATGTAATTGTTATTTCAATTCAATCACAGCTTTTAGTATGCATTGGTATTGCAACATTAAAAGTTGATTTTGATTTCTCTAAAATCTAGACTAATTTGTTTTTAAAAGGTTTTCGATTACATAAATGATGCCTTTTATGGTAGCACCATTGGATGGCATCTTCTTATTGTAGAAATATTTCGCCTCAATTAAATATGAATTTATATGTATATCTATACTTATATACTTACCTATACTTATCTATACTTACTCGTACTATTTTAGGTATATGTTCTTGGGTTTTAAAATTAACTTATAGTATGTAGATTGAACACATTTAACAATATGTATGAGTATACTGATCTAAGTTTTTTTTTTTGTCTTAATGCTTTGATATATCAATTTACATTCTACTTACCTTGCTTTGGCATCACTAAGACTTTATACTTATCTTTATTTGTCAAGGTACATGACGTATGTTGGTCTGCTCATTGCTACGGGGATCTTGCTGCCCAAATCAACGCCGCTCGGGACCATTGTTGGCATGATGGTTCTGACTTACATCATAGGAGCAGAATACTACTGCATGATCAATGGGCATACAGGTCTTGTTAATTTAAAGGAGTATGATTTATCGCAGATGTTCCATGTGTAAATATTTGTGTAATATTATTATGTTTCTTAAATTATAAGTACTGAGGTATTATTTGTCAATTTTTGTCTGTTATTTATATCCAGTGATGTAATTTTTATATTTGATTGATGCTTTGGTTAGTTTGAATTAGTGTTGAGAATGATAAATAGTTTTTTTTTATTAGCCATAAAATTAATTCAATAAAATTGATTGATGTAATGCCATTTTTATTGGTGTTACTTTATGAGTGTATATGGACACCTGTTTTGTTACCCATGGTGTGGTCCCGTGAACAGATCGCGAAATAAACTGAAAAGTTAAATGGACTACAATAAATCAATTATTGCAAAGTGGAGTATGAATTAAAGTATTTTTGGTTGCATTTTAATAATGTGATAATTTATTTGAAAACCTATTTTCTACTATTATAAAATTTAGATTCACGCTTATTTTATTTACTTTTTTTATTCATAAGATTTTTTTACTAAAAAAGCAAAAACATGTCTTGAAAAAAAAATGTGGCTGATGTGATTTGTTTTGATTGATTAGTAAAAGAAGGAGTCGAATTTTCCGAATTATAGGAACGTTTTTGTCGTGTGATTTTGAATTGAAATAATCCATATTATTGTAAAGTGTCTCCATATGATATGACATAGTGAGTAATACAATACCTCATGTAATTAATATGTATGGATGTAGTTCAAGGAGAAAGTGAAATTAATGCATTGTATGTCAGTTTTCACTCATCTATTTAAATTATTTATATCGACTAGAATGCAATGGTTTGTATGAAGATTAGAATATGCCAAAATTATATGAATTATAAACAGTATAATTAGGCAGTAATTTTAACATTTAAGAACCATATTTAATTTTTAATAGCATAGTTCTCAAGGACTCAAGCTGTCTTAGTCTGATAAATAAAAGCCATATTTGACTACAGAATTATACTAAGGCCAACAACAAAACTTTTAACTTGATTGCATATAGTTCAATATCCCTTACAAGTAATATTATTTTTGAGATTGTATACTTAAGTATATTTTTTTGATTCAAAATCAACTCTGTTAGAGTTAAGTAATTGATATTTTGTAAGTAGAAAATTTATATTTTTTTCTTAGTAAGTATAATAAAGATTACCAGTTTAATGATTAATTATGTATTTGAGTATAATGGCCTGGTATAACTTATTACCCGATCTATAGGAATATAAGAAAATGCTACTTATTGCATTTTTTCTAAACAGTACTTTTTGTTAAGTCGTTTTCATGTCTCAATAGGTCATGGGCACTTTTGTAAGCACATATGTAATTAATGTCGCACTAATGTTAAATTTAAGATATAAGCATACAGGAATATTTATTATATAGTTGTATAAGTAGTATTAAGATTGGATGCGGTTATATTAACGGATGACGGCTAATTATATTGAAAGGGTCATTGGTTTTCAGTAAACTGATATGCATTTATGTTTACAATTGATTTCCTCGCAATAATGTGCTGTGACGTAATGTTTTGAATAAGTCTTTGAATAGGTACTTGTACCCGATCCTGTATTGATTTGTGAAGTCATCCCCAAATAAAGAGATTTGTCTAATATTTTTGTTTTGTTTATTATCATTTTTTTAGATTTTGAAATAAAATAACTGAAAGATATAGAAACAAAGTTTTGTAAATAGCTAAGAAATTGATTATCGAGTCAACTAAAGGATACCAGTCAAATTGCCTAGCAAATGCCTAGGCTAATAGAAAATGATTTGAGATAGAAATATACCTAGTATTGCTATCTCAGTCATACACAGTTATTATACCTAATATAGGTACAAAATATATTATAGCCTTATAGGACACAGGACATTTCGTGGTGACGGAGTCACGCCTGTCGATAAAACGTGAGGCGGCCGTGACACCGATTTGCTTTGGAACATTCATGTATGGGTTTGGTACAATCCATAAGTGGAAGCTGTGTTATTACCTTAAGGATTTTTTCAGATGAATCCTAAAGAAAATTAGTAAATTAGAAATTCAATAAAAATATTCTACTCTCTTTTTAAATATTTTTTACGAATCAATGCAAAAATAGGGTAGTTAAAAATTTACCATATTATTATGCTGTAGTATACCTATTTTGTGTGCCTGTGGTATCATAGTGCAAGTGGCCTTTGACTCCAAACCTTATTGAACATCATGGTCAAATGTGTCTATTGTGACCCTGACATGATCAGAAGGTTATGTGTTCAGGTCACTAGTTTGGCAAAGGGAGATCTCCCGGCCGAGCGAGACGTGTTGTTTGGGAAGCGGACGAGTTTGTATATCTACCTATATGCAAGCGTTGTAAAAACTTCAATAGCGCGATTCAGGCTCGTACCGGGTTTCGCTTCGCCACAATTACATTACGAAGCGCAAGTTACAAATTGTTTCCGCACACTACCCGCTGAAGCTTGTAACTCGAACGTTACCTGTCAATCACTGCCCACGTATTGCGTAATGAGCGGTAATGTTATGTAAATGGTTGTAAACGCCTCGGCATGAATAAATTAACTTCTTTAAATACTATGGCTCCTCTTATACTAATATGGACTTTCTCTGAAACTTTACTCTCTTGGGTACGTGTAAGGTAACTTTTAATTTCATTGGACGACGTATTTAAACATTAAAAGAAAAGATGGCTTAGGAATGTGCGTAGATGACTTAGTATTATAACCTGTTTTTTTTCGACGGGCCGTTTACCTATTTCTAATACGTAAAATATACCTAATAATAATCGAAAAGGCACGTAGGTACCTACATAATAGTCATAATTTCTATCTGAACTAAAAGGCGACTTAGAAATTAGCAACCGGAGATCATCAAATAAAGTCTTAACACAGAGTCTAATTATTATTCCCATAATCATAATTATTAAATTGCTGGTTTATAAAGTTCGGCAGATCTAATGAAGCTCATGGACCGCACATTAAACATGGCTGATCTAGAATAACCTGTTGTGGAGTGATATACAGAAATCACAGACAATAATACTGATATACTGGACTGCCTATAGGCGTAAAATTGTGCCAATTTGATGTTGATCTTGGCGCTGTTTGCAATCGCGAATTTTGACTTTTGAAAGATAAACCATCTGACATTTATTTAACGTCAACACTATGTAGTTAGATTAATTCCTTCATTACTCGATGAGGGCGTCTCGTCTCATAATAGCACAAAAATATCTATCATTTTATATGGTAAAGCCTGTCTAGCGTCCTAGTAACTAGTGTAATAGGGGTTAGTGTATGTGAACGTGAGTCATTTTAACAAACATGTCATCGGGTATATGCACCATAAATCGTAAAAATTGTCAACACGTTCTGATTGATTCCTTTATCGAACGTAGCACCATCATGTTTTTGTTTTACAACGAAACATTATGGATTATTGGATATTCAGGACTCGCTTGGAGTCTTCCCAACTCATTCATTGCATTACAATCACCATTAATAAAATTGTATTCTCACAGAAGTTGCAGATATAAAATTAGCATTACGTAATTCAAATCACTGCATTATTACCAGGACTGTGTTAAAATGTTTATTAATTGCACAATTCAAACTTATCCTGGTAGAGTTTTCAAGTAGGATTTCCTGTGAGATACGAAAACCATTCACAATCTTCCATAAACCATCGTCGGATCACCGGAACTACCTACACGAAATCGTGGTTTTTACGCAGCGAATGTTTGAGAAATTAAGGTCGACATAGTAAAATAACTTTAAGATGAAATAAGAGTATTTACTACTCATTTTAGCTTTTATTATTGACGTGAGCGATGTGGCGTCAAATATATCGTAATTTTGCTAATAACACCGTGCAACCTTAAAGTGTATCTAGTGCTAGCAAGGTATTGACTGCTGATAAACCAGACCTAAAAACATTCGCTTAAGGAGTTCTATTATAGAGGGTACAACGTACAACACAGATCACCCCCAATAGATACCGCATACTAAACATTTTGTTCCGTTTAGAATTCACTAAAGTTGGCGGAACGCGCGGGTTGCGGGGAAACATCAAATCAACATCATTTGGTCGTCAAGGGTCAAATGTCAGGTTGATACTAAATTTGTTTTTTTGACGGAATTTCTATAGGTACATGCCAACGCATATATGTGCGGCGAAAACATGTCGCCTTCAATGCGGAATCTATTGGGGGTGATCTGTGGGGTACAAGTAACTTAGCAAGAGTAACTTGACACGATAAAATAAATCCTTTCAAGATCATTTTTGCCTCGCACATGCAAACTGTGGAATGGGCTTCCTTCAGAGGTTTTCCTAGAGATTTACGATACAGGGTTTCTCAAAAAAGGTGTAAATAGACTACTGCTTCAAGGCCGGCCTTGTATTTGTGATCCTCTGCTGTTGTCGATGTCCATAGACGACCACTTACCATTAGATGGTCCGTCAGATATTTCGTCAGCATTTCTGGCTGTGAAAACGTTGTCTGTACTAATGTAGAACCAGAAAGACTACTCCCGTTGTACCAGTGTACGGAACTGTACTCATCTCAATGCAAGTTATCTAATCGCTCGCAGAACGGGTCCAGCGAGTTCCTTCGCTACGAACCTTCGCGCTCCCTACACTCATTGTTAGCGTCTAATGACCACTTGCCTTGCTAATTTATGTACTAGACTGTACTTTGATTGGCTTCGTAATAGTTCATAAGTTCTAGGAAATTGTATTAAAATATAGAAATAATAAACGTAATATAAGGACACTGAACATTATTGTACACGTTGGATAGGACTTAAGGTAAGAGCACCTATTTGTTACTAATTGCTGCGACACTATACAAAAATGGTCGTGTTAGACTTTCACTGATGAAAACATAGTAATATCACGATATGTTACGCCAATTTCTACGACATAAAGATCGGTAGTGAAAATGACACAAAAACAACCAGAAAACAGTTCATATTGCAGTTTTAATAACTGAAGCGCAAGAAAATGCTTTGGAAAGTGAGTCGTCACGAAGCGTAGAATTATAAAATACGGCAGAAGACAATACAAACACAACAGTAGAAAGCTTTTAATAAAGATCGCGCCATTGTTAATTTGATCTCTGGGAACATTTTTAATGTCGTAATAAAATATGTAACCATGACTTCGCTTTCGTTTCGCGCTGAATGGATCTATTCGATTATGAGTTTTTTTCTTTACTGACACTGTTGTATTCCAGAAAGAAGATATTATTGTGTCACACTTATTTATAATTACAAACATGGAAGTAGATACAAAATTGTAGAGTTATTTATTATCCAATGATAGGTTCGCAGGCAGATAATGCAAAATTTTTACAATGTGAAAATAACAGATTTATAAATTAGTGATCCTGACATCAAACCAATAAGTATATCTACTTTGGTTAATAAAAACCTTAATTTATGTAATTTAAAAACCATGAATAAATTAATACGCATTGACTAGTCAACAGATACAAAATATCAGCATTCGATAACGTTGATATATTCTCGCCATCAACAGTCCGATAACTGGTGCTTGTACCCTTCGCCGGTGCGTGGTCCGCACTGCCGACAGCCGCGTCGTGGTTTACGACTCGAGTTGATTGCTACCCGTTACAGTTATAAGACGTTTAATGTTGACGACACGACCAAGTCGTATGATAGTAGAACACGCCATTGTTCCTGGTCCCTAGTTCCTAGTACTCTAGAGTTCGAGCTCTGGAATTCGTTCAATCAAACAAACTCTTCAGCTTTATAATAATTCACCCCTTTAGGGGTCTACTACGGGATAAAAACCTAGGATCTAAAAGTAGCTCCATGCCAAATTTCAATAAAATCTGTCCAGTAGTTTCGGAGTCTGTTCAATTCAAACATACCAAGTTGCCGATTTAGCTCAGTATTGTTTTTGCAAAACACAGTTGCCGTAAATTTCTTGATATGGGTGTGACGCAATTTTAGTGAGCAATTTTAGTTGCCCATGTAAGAGCACCCTTTTAAGTAAGAAGTATAGATAAGCGGCCATTTATAAATATCTGCATCGTAACGTGCGGTGCAAGTGGTAGAAGTAGATAGCACCGACTCCCAACTGGCCTTCCATTAGCTATTAGTCACAGGTGGAGGTGCGTGGGCTATAATACCCGCCGGCACAGAATGCGGAAGGACGATTCAGATATTATTTTCTATTTAGCATTATGTTTAGATATTTTGCATCATGTTTCTAGCAATTTAACGGCTTGAAAATTACAATTTATCCGGAACATATTTGACATCTTTATCAATTGCGTGAAGGAGGTTATTTTTGGCGTGTATAATTGACGTATTTTTGGCGTGAAAAAATAATTACAAATAATAATTATGTTCTTTTTAAATTATTATAAGTATGTCAAGGTATCCAATTAGCTGTCTGTTTTTGTAGAACGTTCACAGTAACAAAACAAACGAAATTGCTTTTCGTTAGTTAAAAAAAGTTTTAATTTCGTAACTAATTTCTATTTTGTATTTTTATTATCTATGAATGAGATGGATATAAAAACAGAATGATAATAATTATACCAAATTACACTCTAACTTAGCTCATTTTGTTTCAACATACTTCGTCATTAGGGGCAACTATAAAAATAAATAGATCCTGTTTTTTGTCCATTATAATCTGAAAATATAAAATAGTCTTCAACATGACATGTTTATCACAATGGTTGAGGGACGTGAAGACGTGACTTTGTGGCCAGTGTGTGACTGGTGACTAGTCCGACAGGTTTCTCGCAAGAATAATAAATATTGTTAACAGCTATCAGTGTTTCCAGATAAAAATAAGCAAATGTAATCCACAAATAGAATATCAGTTATTGGCAGGTTCTTTTTGAGATTAGTTGCTATTTATGTAACATACATATAAGATACTTGTTCGAATCGAATCTACGGTAATCCAAAACAGTGTTCATAAATAATCCATTTTCGTATTGTTAATTTATTCTCAAACTTCTTTCCAGGAAGTTAAATAAATAATTTAAATATAATATTTTCAAATCTTTTAGCCGCTTGTCAACATTGTACTGGCGACAAAATCATGATCTGGCTTGATAAATCTTTTATTGTAATTCAAGGTAGTATTGTACTTCCGTTTACGATATTATATCACACTAGTGGCCCGCCCTCGCTTCGCTTCGGGAAAAAAATCTCCTATTCATCTTAGCGTGACGTTATATAGCCTATAGC